>VZRZ01003282.1:190025-277778 GCA_013398175.1 Climacteris rufus
TATTACATTTATTATTCTGGTTTTCTTTAGGAAACAAAAAATATATGTCTTTTTCCAAGTGAAAATCATGGGGATTTTACAGCAAAAAGTGTGTCCTTTTGCTTGGCAGAGGGTGGAATATCTCAGTCACACTGGAAAACCACTGTGTGCTGGCCTGATATTAGCCTGGATCCAATTAGAAACACTTTTCAGTTTTAACCCAGGTGGAATTGCACAATTATAACAGCAAAAGCCTGTGCTTGACAGGAAATGGAGAAAGTTGTTCTTGCTGAAGAAAGGAATAAAGGTCTGTTCAGTGCTCCACAGAAAACTTACACAAAGAGGAGAATTAAGCACACCAAAGATCAAAATCAGAGGTGTGCTCTGTGGCACTACCAGGTACTGAGGATGCACTTGTGCTTCCAGGAGGGGAGGAAGAATGCTGGTTTTCCATCAGGGAGAAAATCAGCTCCTCCAGCCCATGATGGACACGATCCACACAAAAACTGCTCCCCCCATGCACCTACACCTTGCCTGGACCCAAACCAACCTTGTGAGAGAAGCCCACCAGTTCAACAAGGCTCCTTCCACCAACTCAGGCAGTTTGCACCAGTCTGAAAAATGGAAATACCAGCAGTTGTTCAAAGCCAACCTCCATCACACTGAGAGGACGTGGCCATGGGCACCATGGAACAGCCAAGCTCTGGAGCAGCACACACAGATATCACTCTGTGTTTGTGTTTTTGTTTGTGTTTGTACAGCCCCAACAGCCCCAGATCCTCCTGCAGGTCCCTGGGGGCTCTGCCATCAAGTGCCTGGTAACAACTTGCTGCAAGAGCTGACTAAATCCTGCCAGATGCAAATTATTTCAACAGAGATTCTCTCAGAAACTGGGGTAAAAAGCCTAAAACTTCATACTGGATGTCATTTCTTCTGAAAAAAAAATATACCCACACAAGACTAATTACACTGACATTTTCCTTTAAATTACTTTGAAAACCATGAGACAAATAAATTTCATGCATCTCCATGTATATACAAAACACCTACAAAAAAGGTGCATGACTCTGGAACCTGTGTGTCTTTGTCTTCCAAGACATGTTGTGAAGCTACAGGATTCAATTTGCAGAACTGGATTTAAAGGGAACTGTAGTAGGACATTTCCTGACCTATTTTTCTGTAATTTAATGTGGCAGAATCACAGGAAAAGCATTTACTATATATTTGTGAAAATGCCCCGTTTATAACTTTCTATTCATGGTTCCGATTCAAATATTTATTTATTTACCTCTGAAAGGCCTTGATGTGTCTGCAGCTCAAAATACAGACAAATACAGAGTTGGATTTGATGATCCTTGTGGGTCCCTTTTGATTCTAGATATTCTACGATGTTATGATTTTTATATAGCACAAATTACAAACTGAACCTGTTTTTTAAGGACTAACAGCTGAGGGGTACAGATAACTTCTTTTTAATTACTTACTGCAAACTTTTTGAACTCTTTTCCTGGCTGCCTTTCCCAGGTCACATTCAGAAGCAGATATACCAAAATACTCTACCATGTGTCTGACCCAACCACAAGGAGGACAGGAACCTTCACAAAAGAAATGAAAAAGGAAAGGAAAAGATAAAGAGAAAAATAAAAGTCTATCCTCTGAAGATATGCAGACCCATATTAGAAATGCAGAAGGTTGAGATAGTTTGGACAAATGCCCAAACTTCTGAGAGTTTAATCAAAACTAGACCAACCAATCCCCTTCCCCTTTTGAGATTTGCCCAGCAACAATTACAATCAGTTTTAAAAACCACAAGTACTTAATAAAAACTAGAATATTATAAATCTTCTGCCACATGAAGCTAATAAAAATAAATAATAATAATAAATTTTAATGTTTAAGGTACCCAGGCCCAAAGGCACTAACCTGTATTTGTGCCTCAAGTCAATGATATTAATAGTTCTAGAAAAATTTGAATAAATGTAGTTCTTGCAAAAAGGTATTTTTCTATCCACTTGCCAGTGGACTGATTATATTGACTGCACTAGGACTTGTAATGAGATTGTTTAAGACATTATTCTATTTGCATGTTCATCTGACGTTATTAAATTTCTATTTGTTCCTATCACTGAGAATTTAGAAATATGTTCCAGAGAGCAAATTGTTGGCCATAAGGGCCATCATCAACCTCATTCTTTCCAGTTTGGTATTAAATTTAACAGCATCCACGCTGGCTTGCCCCAAGTGTTCAGCCTGGGCTGTCTACAGCCAAACAGCCCCACACATCTCTTTGGGAACACAGGGAGTCATTTCCTTTGCCAGTGATACTTTTTGTTTCTCACTGCCTCATCCATCTACTTCACACACTCACTTAAATGCAGACAATCCTGTAACACTGTGGTTGATACCATCCCAAACCCAGTGGGTGTATAACATTTCTACATCACCTACGCACTACAGAAAATATTCGTTTTTAATGGAAATATTTTGTTTTAGCTGACTTGGTTCTAGCGGGAAGAGCTGAGGTAAAACATTAATCATCACTTTAAAAAGTTTGGAGCTGGTAGCAAGCTGCTGTGTGATTTCAGTGCCATGATCCCACAGGCAGTGGATTGTCCCTAAGCCCCAATTCTGGGCTCTTTCCCTACTTCTATGCAAGAAAAATTCCCATATAAATCTTCCAGTGGCTTTTGCCAGCAGTAACGCTAAGTAGAAGCTAAACAAAGATGTTTTAATTACTGCAGTTAATAAAAATAATGCACTCTCATGTAAGTGTTGCATATTAATGTGTAAGGAACGCACTGTTGTGCTCTCCATGCCCAGGGCTGGGTCAGAGCACCCCAGTGAAAGTGGCAGACAGGGTGTTCTCACTTAGCATCATTCACTGTCTTTTAAAAAAAAAAAAAGCAAACACAAACACACATGCAAAAAAAAATCCTATTTTGGGAATATGCTGGAGCACTTCTAGAAATCGCTGAAACTGTTTTCATAATCCTTCCACTTGTAAGGCCAAATGCCTTAATTACCATGAGACCAACTAGCTACACAAGGCTCAGAAAGAGCCATAAAAACATTTTAGCGTAGCTTAAAATAGCTTTTCCTCCTCCTAAAAATAGAGCAATGCACAGAGAAAACACTTGGACCCCTTTTGGAGGCGACTGAGAAGTGCGAGGCCAGCCCCAGGGAGGAGCAGGGATCCCCCAGCCCCAGCAGTGCGGAATTCTCCACTGCTGCTCTGCCAGGCCAGGACTCTCTGCCAAAAGCATGATGCTGTCCTGTATCAAAACCCATTTCCAGCCTGTACTGAGTCTGACCAGCCTTGGGTCTTGAGCCAGAACGATTTTTTTGGGGAGGAAATTCCACATTTGGGAGGGAAAGGATGAAGCATTTAAAAAGGTCAGCTTGCCAGCAAAGGAAGGCAGTTATAGGAATAAAGGGGAGGAAAACATTTCCTGGGTCACTGAGTTTTGTCCAGCGCTACCAGAAGGAACTAATTCATATATCGTCTTTCACAAACCAGCCCAGCTCTTGTAAGAGGCAGAAATGTTGGGATTCACCCCAAAAAGAGAGCAGGGGCCCCTGGGACAGTCAGCAGTGCCTCTGCAGCTCCTGTTCCCCACTGCTGCAGCCTCTGCAAAGGTGCAAGTGCGACGGAATTTTGCCAAAAAGCTTAACCCAGAAGTCATGCCTTTTTTTTTTTTTACTTTTTTTTTCAAAATATCTGCTGCTGAAGAGGTCCCTCTATAGCATCATTTCATCAGTTCAAAAAGCAGGGGAAATAAAATCAAACTGTCCTGTCTGATGGGGATGAGCCTCCAACCGTGGGGCTGAGGACCCAGAGACTCCCACCATGAAAGGAGACTTGGATCCTCTCCTGCAAAAATCTGGCCACAGCACAGGCTCAACACTAATGGTTTACTGAGATTTGGGAAGGTCCTCTACTTCCCTGCCTCAGTTTTTCAGCTGCAGCACAAATGTTATTATTTACCCATCCATGTAAAGGGCTTTGTCATCTGTAGATGTGCACACACCCACTGGGACAGTTCTGACACTAATTTCTGCTTCATATCAGATTATGTGATCATCATTAACCTTCCAGCTTTCAGTAGTGGAGGGTCAAATCCATCTGAGCTCAGCAGATGAAGCTATACTGACTTTACTTACTCCAGGACTGGATTTAGTCCTGGGCATTTTTCAATTTAAAATGCACTGGCAAGGCAAAGCCACCACTGCTCCTTCCAGGGGTGGTCTGATTTCATTTACAAGTATTTGTGCTGGCAAGTCCTACATAATGTTCAGATGCAATTGTGTCTGAGTATTAAATATAATGGGTTAGATGTTATGAATAGGAAAATGAGATAACTTGGTAAAGGAGGTTTGACAGCAAGAGTGAAAGAATGAAGATTCAACTTAAGCTGCTGAAAGCCTAACAAGATAAAGACAGGCAGGGGAGAGTTCTCTTAAATGTGATGAAAATAAGGCCTGAAGGGGTGGAATGATAGAGAGGCTGAGGAGTACATGTTTCAAGACAGAAGATGAATGTGCCCAACATGACAGTAACATGTAGCTAAATTAATCAAAGTACCCACAGCACTAAATAGAACCAAAACATATAGATTTATGCAGAAATCCCAGAACACTGCATGTGAGGCAGACAGAAGGATGCATCCTTTTGATCTAAATTAATTGTCCAAATTTTTTGTTCATTGTCTTTTATGCCTTTGTCTTTATGTCTTTTATGTCTTTGTCTTCTCTGCCACTAGAAACATTATAAATCTGCCTTTTACATTTTAAATACATGCTGTCTGCTTGGTGTTGAACCCACAGGTCCCTCAGCATATGCTATTATGTCTCCCCATTAAAGACATCACAGCACATGACGTACATCCTGAAGCTAAATTACCAGGAAAAGTTTCCTAAAAATCAGAGCAGCACACATCCGTGTGACAAAAACAAACAGTTACATCTACAGATATTTCACCTTGAAAGTATAATTTTAAGTTAATTGCTCTTCCATGATTCACACTGGATTTACAGCCTTTGTTTTTACCCAGCTCACAACTGCTCTGCTCACCCTCCTCTGCCTCCCCACACTGCTGCAGCGATCCCAGCTTCTCTGGGTATTTCTCCAGAGTCTCCTCCACTCCCACAGCCTTTTCAGGGGTTGGGGGTTTGACTTCCAGACCCCCTCAACAGCCAAAGGGCAGGCAGTAAATTGGGGGTCATTGCCCCCTTGACTGGGGTTTTAATCAGTGGCTGCCTGTCTTGCACAGAAGGTAAACTCCCAATCAAGGCAGCTGCTAGAGATTAAGTTCAGACGGGCTCAGAGCCTGATCTCGCTTGCAGCAGGAGTGCAAATTTCAGAGCCATTTGAGTCTGGAGCAGGATTTGGCCCCACTGACTCAAACGGGCACCCAAGGCTGCACGGTGAGCACAGCAAAGGGAGAGCAAAGGGATGTGCTTGGGAGAGTCCCTATCCACAATCAAGAGCTGTATGAACTCGATGAATTCATCATCACATCTCAAATACGTGCTGGATGCCAACTCATTACCCCACATCCTGCCTTTAAGCATCCTTTTCTCTTTCAGAAAGGTGCCTGGGGGCAGGGGTCTGGTTTATCCAAGGAAAGCCAGGGGCTGGGGAGGGCGATGTGCCAGTGCATCCCACCTCCCCAGGGAGTGGCTGAGCAGCACAAGGATCCAACAGAAGGACTCGGAGCAGAGGGGCTCTCAGGGTTCATAGCCCAGCTGCTGCTCCCAGACGGGCATCCCCTTCCCAGGCTTTGTCTGGTGTGCAAAGGGCTTAGATCAGTTTTGTTCTGAGAGTCGGGGCTGCTCTACTCCTCCCCACCCCACACCACCCCCAGCCTGCTGAGGGGAAGGTGACAGGGATTAGAGGTTTGAATTCCTTTCTTTATTTTTCACTTTTTTTTTTTTCTTTAAAGAACTTCTGGATGCCAACACGACGTTTTTGTCTGCAAGAGATTAGGCAAACGAATGCGAAGGGTGACAGAGATGAGGACTCAGCCCTACCATCCAGAGGCAGGTTTCTGGGAGGAACAACTTTCATTTCACTCTCTGTTATGAATAGATGGATCTTTTTTGTGTGTGTGTCATGGCTCAGAGAAGTCAGTTGGCTGGTGCAGTGTGGGGATCAAACTCAGCCCAAACACACCAAGTCACAACACACTCTTTATTGGCTTATAGGTAGGTTTACAAGATGCAGAGAGAGCGAGAAAGAAGGGCATTGCCTGGCACTAACACTCCCTCTATTGGAAAAAGAGTATTTTCCCAGGAATGTGTATTATATCCCTAGAACAATGTAAGTTAAAGTGATCATCATGCAAACAAAATGTCTTTAATTTGCTGGAAAAGGGGCTGGGCAATCAGGATATTACCTTCCATTATGCAGAGAGCAAGGAAAAGTAGTGCATTACAAAGGTAAGCCACGTTTTAAGAGTCACAGCACTAGGTGAAATTTAGACTTGCAAAAAACAGAGGCCATTACACAAAAATTCGATTAATTAACTGGAAATTAATTAATTAATTAACTGCATTAATTAACTGCATGCTCTGCATTCTCCTGGCATGGCACCCAGCAGGTCCCTGGACAATTAACTCAGGTAGCTCCCAGTGCTACCAAATCCATGGGTTTCTAAACAGAGGGGATCCTCTGGCATCTGCTGCCCCTAATGGAAAACAAGGCAAAGATGGCACAGCACAAACGTGTTCTGCATCTGACAGGACTTCTATACTCCCAAAGAGGTTGGCATCACTTCTGTTCACTTGCCAGCCCCACACACAGGTCTTGGGTGAGGATACAGCGTTTGACTCTGCTAAAAGGGAAGGCTCCCAAAGCTGGGAATCGATTTATCACAGACCTTTATCTCACATGTAGGTAAGAGGAACTTCTCAAGCAGCCTGAATCCAGCCAAGGAGGCCACACTCCCTTTCACCTTCCTGGGCTGCATCAAGAGCAGCGTGGGCAGGAGATTGAGGGAGGTGATTCTTCCCCTCTACTCTGCTCTCATGAGAGTCCATCTAGAGTGTTGCTCCTAGGTGAGGGAAGTGAGGCCCTGGCACAGGGTGCCCAGAGAAGCTGTGGCTGCCCCATCCCTGGAAACGTCCAAGGCCAGGTTGGACAAGGCCTGGAGCAATCTGGTCTAGTGCAAGGTGTCCCTGCCCACGAAATGAGATGAGCTTTAAGGTCCCTTCCAACACAAACCACTGGATGACTCTATGATTGTTTAAAGCAACCTGCCAGGAGTGCTGGCATCAGTAAGTAACTTCAAAAGCCAGAGCTCCAAGCTTAGAACATGCAGCAGAATGCAAAATGCTTCATGCCTGGTCAAACTCTGCATCACTAGCAGCGCTGGGAAGGCTTTGGGATGCCCTCCCACCTTTGGATGTGGACAGCTGTAAAAGCCAACTCTGAGCATTTAACATGAGTTTAACAGGTTTAAGCCTGTTTCCCCACATTAAGCATGGATGCATACACTGGAAGAACAGGAGATTAGCACATGGTGCTCACTGGAGGAGAGACATCCGCAAAGCAGGAGGGATTTAATAACTATTAGCTCCAGCCAAAAAAATAACCCATTACAGTTTTACTACTTTTAGCCACGAAGATCTCAGTATCTCTCTGTATGACACCCATAATAGAGAAAGGAATGGAGGAACCTGATTATGGGGAGAATGTTTGAAATCTGAAGGAAATTTAAGCAAAAATGCAATTAAAAAAAAATTAGTAATACAGGATGGGATTTGTGAAGAAAGAGTGCAAAAAAAGAGTGATGTCAAAGGCAGGACTCCAAATATTTTGGAGGATCTTTGCAAATATTTTTTTACACATGTATTAAAAATCAAGGTGTATCACAAAACAAGTCACAGATACCACATCTTTTCAAAGATACGTTTTCAATTTGTTTTGAAAGACTGAACATTTCAAAACTGTCTGAACAAACTTTCTTTTTCTTTATTGAGAAAAAGTATTATTCTTAAAGGAATGTTGCCACAACATTGCCGTTTTTCAGACATATCTGCAGACAATTTTCAAATACTTCTGCAGTGAGAAACACTGAGTTTAACCCAAGTATTGCCATATCCAAGCAGGACATGGCCACAAGAAGAGCAGCCTGGCTATGAAAAACAGAACCAGACAAAATCCTAGAGAACAAAACCTTGCAGAGGAGAACAGGCCAGCTGAACTTCAGTAGAGCTTTTCTCTCTAAAATCTACAGATTGCAATTTATAATTTAAAATTATATTATCTACTTCTTTAGCAATACAATGATTTATTCTTCAATTCCCTTCAAGACCCTCATGGAGCTTGGCTGTGCTCAGCCTAGGAGATGTGATAGCAGGACAAGGCAGAAGAGATGAAAGTTAAATTGATCACACTTTATTTTTGGTGAATATAGATATATATATTCTTTCACTCCAAGCCTCACATAAAGCAGCCCTGCTACTATTGGGTTTTTCTGAGACTCCAAAATAAATACACATCCAGAAGACTTATTCTCATATTTCTAGCTACAGCAGAGGCATCCAGGGTTTTGCTTCTTCTACCTTGGATGTACTTGCCTATGTTGATTCAGAAGCAGACTAACTTATAGAACCTTAAATTCTGTATGACTCTGTGTAATGTAATGAACACCAACAGACTTTAAATCTCCTGTATCTCATGGGTGCATTGTATTGCATTATATGGCAAAAATCCAAGAGAAAAAAATTCAGGGTGAAAAAAAATTCAAAAATGAAAAATACATTGCTACTGAATTTTCCAGCAATATCACAGGAATGTGATCTCCCCTCAATATACATACTGATGATCTATTTGGAATTTTTATCCACAGTTATGAAGAAAAAGAAAATGTTATTCCCTCAGAGGCCAATTTTCATCTGCTCTGGAATTCTCATTTAAACATCTCAGAGAACACTTTGCCTTCTCTAGATATTAACTACTATTCATCTGGCTCAAGGCTCATGTCTGTTACCGTGTGAGCTACATGGAAACAAATTCCTAATCATATTTCTGACAAGCGTCCTCACAATCTAGTTGGCTGCCATCATCCCATTTCCAGTATTTCACTACTAAAAATGTAGGAAAGGTTTAGTCTCCTTTTACCCAGCATGTGCAACTCCCATTACTAGGAGTCACCATATGTGTGCAGATCAAGGGAATATATAGTTTAAGGAGGTGAACCTCACTGCAGGCGCTGCTGCCAGGGCTCTCTTTCAGGTTCCAAGATGTGGATATATGGTGAAGAGTTTGCAGGATCTGGAGCAAATGCTTGGATCCTCTTCTACTGCTGCTATCCATCAGGATAAGCTGGGCTGAAGTCCCTGAGGATCCAGGGGCATTGTACAAGGGCTGGAGAGCACTGCCTGGTCTCACAAAATGAGTGGCTTTGACATTAATAACCATGATTCAGAAATCCTCAGAGCCCTTCACCACAGTGAAGAGCAGCCACTGATGGAACCTTTATCCCTTTTCTTCCTTAACACCTAAAACACATCAGTGTTTCGGGTTTGGTTTACATTTCATTGCACCCTGAGCAGGTAAATATATCTGTGCACACTGGGTATCATCCTGATCTGTCAGCATTGAACATTTGGGCCTTTGCCCTGTAGGATATGTGCAAATGACCACAGTCAAGTTCAAATGACTGAACTAGAAAGAATGGAGAATGCAGCCCTAATACTTTCTCCACATCCCTGCAATACAGACAAACATTGCATTGGTGACATCTCAGCCCATGGCAAGAGTTACTGTGAGGGGCTGCATACTGCTGAGACAAAGAGCACACATTCATCTTCAAACCTGGAACCACTTGGGAGGACTGCTCTACACAGTGAACCAAAACAGTCCATGATCCTTAACAAACCTATAATTGAAAAGTCAACATTTCTCCCATTCAGCAAAACAATTTCGTCTAAAGAGATTTAAACTTTCAAGCACCTGAAGTATTTTTTCCAAATTCTATGTACGTATAATGTCTCTATTCCTGCTTGAAATATTTTAGTTCAGCCTCTTTATTTTCCTGCTCTCCAACTCCTTTCACCTCCCAAGGCCTGTGTGTGGGTTCAGTCCTGAACTCTTTCCAGGCCAAAATTTTGTCAGTGGAAGCTTTGTTTGCCAGGACATGGGAAGAGACTCTCGATGTACATTTTCTAGAGCTCAGCTTGCAGTTATCCAGCAGACTGTAAGCCATATAACCAGCCTGGCATACTGGTTGCAGAGCCTTTTTTAAAATCATAATTACAGTATCTTACTTCAGCTCAGGTTTTAGGTGGATGCTTAAAAACATAAACATTTTTAAAAACACGATTTTTATACTGTTTATCAACATCTGCTGAGTAACTCAAACCTGATTCTGCCTCTAAGAAAATCAACAGCCCATTTCTATCCTACAGGAACAACTGCAAGAGTAAAGATTTAACAGCCCAAAAGAAAAGGTTTGTCTCTGTGCCGTCACACCTACTGTTACTCATGTAATTAATGATTGTGTTTAGTCAAGGAAAAACTAAATCAATGGATGTGAAGAAATTTAAACACAGGTCTTCTTGTTCCAGCTATCTATAGAAAGAGATTTATGCTTTATTCATCACACTGAAGATACCTTCTTTTTTCCACAACATCTGTAATTTGTCTGTTCGGTGGGGTCTGTGGTTTTGTTAAACTGTGCAGATATGCATAATCCAGCTATGAACAGCAAAATTAAAGTGCCAAATTCTTAATCCTCTCAGGAGGCAGCAGAATGCTACAGCTGTTGACTTCTTCCGAAAAAATCAGGGTAGTTGAGACTAACACAAGCCTTATTTGTATTTGTACATGGAAAGGTAATACCAGTAATAACAACAATTTTTAAAAATCAGATGCAAAAACCACAACTGGTGTAAGTCAGCACAGCAGCACTCAGCTGATTGCAGCAGTTCTAATCAAAAGAGCAGAGATCTGCCCCAATAACAGTATTATTGATCTTCTCTTTAAAACACACACTCCCATACACACAGCATATTCCCCATGACCATCCTCTAGGATTATTACAGAGCCATAAGCAACAGCAACAATTATAGTTTTTATTTAAGAGATGCAAATCAATATTAATTAAAATTAGACAACTGTTTGTGATGTAAGGGCTCCTTGTACTCAAAGGGCACAGTGGCCATTAAATATATTAAGACTTATTACTTAAAAGATTTTAGACAAAGTCAATGCCTCGCGTGTCCTAGGGGACAGTTCAATGCCTCAGTAATGTTGTACAACATTTAACTATAGGTGCCACAATCAAAGGCAAACACAATTAAGTATCAAACAGTTAAATGTTATGTGTCACTCTCTAAAGAATCTATATTGAAATGCTTAATTAAACTTTTTTTATTAAAAAAAAAAAAGAAAAAAGAATTCCATAGCACGGGCTAGCACCAAAACGAGCGCTTATTTGGTTTGTATTAAATAACCTGCATATTAAGTTGCCTGTGTTTCTCCTGTTCATTATCATGAAGGCAGCATTTGCATTTCTTGATAGACTATTCCTGTTTCCTTCCCCTTTTTTTCTTGTCTTACATCAGTCAGTGGAAAGAGTGCCACCACAGGCCATCATTAACCTTCCAAATCTGCCTCAAAACAAATAGTACAAGAGCTCACTAATTTGAAGATCAAAAAGCCACTTGTCCATTATATAATTGGAATGAAAGGCAAAATGTTGCAGTTCTGAAGAGCACAGTAATTACTAGCTGTTAATTGCTCTCTCGTGGTGGCTCACTTTTAATTAAAAAGAACAGCTCGTCGCAGGCCGATAAGCAATGGTGGAGACCACTGGTTTAATCAACAAAGCAGAAAAATTTGTTTCTGCTGCAGCCAACAACAGCTTGAGAAATCTTCAGATGTCCAATTGAGATTAAAAACTGTCTATTTAGTGCAGTCAGATTTTATTTTAACCAAGGAAATGACTATTTGAAGTCTTCCAATGTGAGTGTCCCCACCACATCCCCGCTGGTGCTGCAGGGACTAATCACTGGCTTGTGGTTGTGATCATTCAAGTAAAGAAATTTAGCTACTTTCCTCTTGACTCCATCATTCTTGGGTAATTGGCCTGTCTGAGGTGAGCAGTTGTGTTGGGGTTTTTTTTTTTAAGAAAGAGCTTTAAAGTATGGAAGGCCCACAGACTGTGCATTTAATTACTGTTCATATTTCATGCAGTCAAACAGAATTTCATTTAAAAAGAAAATTATTTACCTACCAAAAAAAAAAAAAAAAAAAAAGCCTAACCCACCCTTCCCAAACAAAAAAATAAAACACCTTATATTCATTGCATTGAGTATTTTGTTCCTTTTCCTTTGACGGGTGTATTCACATGCCAAAAACATATTTAAACATCAAAGTTAATTCTTTCAGAGTGTTCTGTCTTTAACTCTTTCATCTAATGACTGTGGTCTTTGAGGGAAACCCCGCTGCATGTCACAGGAAGGGTTTATTTAGTTAAGCAGGTTAGGTAGGTTAAGTGGAACCGTTTTGCCCTGGTTTGCCTCATCCCTCTTTAGCCATGAGCCCATTTGCATCTCTCAGCAGCTTCAGTCCATCCTCCCCTCCTCTCCTGCCCTGTTCTGCTCCCAAAGGTGTTGTACTCAGCCCTTTGCCTCCTTGTATTTATTTGCTGCTGTTGAGTGAAGGGCTCTGCAGACGAGGCACACATGTACATAAAACCAAACCTGGCAACCCTTCTGACACCGCCACAATCCCTGCCTGTCTTCCCAGCGTGGGGATATGGATGTCTGACAACTCTGTACAATCTAATACAGGAAAACAGGCATTTCCATTCAACAGGCTCCAGGCATTATTGTGCTTTTCTACCTTATTCCCATTAACATCTGGAAACAAATGTCACTATCTGCAGCTATAAGCAGCTTTGGAAGATTGGACAACTTTGGTTTGAACTTTGAGGCATATTTCTGAGCTGAGTAAACCATGATTCTCAAAGCTGCCAAAGAATATTTTTCTGTTTTCCTTCTCATATTGAGAAAAAAAATATTCATTCATTTGTCTTTTTACACAGAATATATATATATATACATATATAGAGAGAGCTAGCTTTTCCTAGTCTCTTTGTGAGCTTCTGGGAATCACTTCTCTCCCCTAGGAACAGATAGATTTTTGGTTTCTTTTATTTTTAAGGCTTCCTTCTTGGGCAGACCTAAAAAAGTGGGGAAAAGTTACCAGAGGCCTTTTTTCTCCTAGTTCCCCTAGAAGTCACCATCATTTAGATGTACAGCCACTTCCCAACACAGCAGCCACCTTCTCCTCTTCCTTCTGACACAGCAGAGCTCTTGGGCTGGGATATTGGCAATGCCCTCCTATTGCTCACCTCTCCTTAGAGCAAAGTTGAAGAACAATTTGACTGTTGATTTCAAAGCAGCATGATCTGTCTCCTCCAGCCCTAAATTACAGGGTTTTAAATATCCAGTGAATGGTCTCTGCTTGGATGCTGTGAAAGATGTTACCTTGGGAAACCACCACAGTGTTATATGAATTTCCAAAGCATCTGCTCCATATGTTTAAGACAGATCTTATCATATACCTTTTCATATATTCACTGATTCATGCTCATGGACACCTTTTCATTTCTCATATTAAAATGGCAATTTTGAAATTCCTAATGAATATGGAATCCAGTGTGTTGCATTAAGTGAATAAACCTGAAGGATTAGTGCAATCAGCAGTCTTTAAGCTGATGGTGCAGTCTAAAACTTACAAGGCAAAAACATGTCATAACACTTTTAAACACATGTATAGCAAAAGAAATGAGAATGCAATATACATTTTCCTAAATAAATGCACATCCATGAATATTTATCCACTTTTAGGTTACATGGACAGAAATCTGTCAGTCTGTAAACATGAAGAAATAAAGGGATATACTTTCAAGCATACTTGCTTATGTCAGGTGTTGAAAAACAACTTTTAAAGTCAAGCTTTTTCCTCATCCCTGGACAATCAGTGGACAAACAAAATGGGATAGTTGATTTCAGTCTTATATTTGGTCACTTCTACTCTTACTGATGAACCAGTTCAGGGCTACAAAATGAGCTATAAAACCAGGATATTAATAAATAAATCAATCAATCAAAAAACGCAAAAATCATTTTTCCTTCAATTATGAGTTTTAGTTTTCATATGTACGTGTGCATACAAGTATGTCCATATACACTTAGGTCCATCAGTGCATATGTATATATATATTTATATACATTTTAAACTTGGTCCTGGCCACACTGCGGGACTGCAGCTGCTGCCGCAGCGCTGCCAGGGGCGGGGAAACCAAGGACTCAGTGGGCCGGCGTTATCCGCAGCCTTTCCTCCGGCTGGTCCTGCGCCGCGGCAGCCGCCCCGAGCCGCGATAAGCGCCCAACCTGTGCCGCTCTGCCGCCCGATAAGCCGAGCTGCGAAGACGCCGAGCCTTTGCCAGCTTTTCTCGCCCCACACCTTTCCTGTTCCCAGTTTTCGGTGGGCACCTGGCGGCGCGGTCCCGCCGGTGGCCGCTCCCTCCGGGTTTATCGGAGGAAACACTCGCGCTCGCAGGGATGGCCCCCGCACCGCGGCAGATTAATCCGACTTGAGTGCACTTCCTTCGGCCAGAGGACACCAATTACCACGACGGCACCGGCAGCACAATGCGGGCGGACATCTGACAGCCCGGGTCCCGCCAGCTCCGCATTGTCCTCCCATCAGGCGCTGTCAGTTCCCAGCCTTAATTACATCCTGTTTACAAACACTCGGCCGGACTTCAGATGGAGCCTTAACAAAGGTTGACAAAGGTCAGGGCCACGTCACGAGGATGTTATCTGTGTGCTCTGGCTGATAAACGAGGAGGAGGAGGAGGCGCGGGGCTGATTTGGGAGATAGTGCGGAGAAACCACGCTGGGGCCACACAAAATACTGAGCTCCGGCCCCTTGGCCCGAGGAGAACTCGGTGCTGCTGAGGGATGCACTTGTACTTGGGATCACACAGGACTCGTGTGGGAGGACATAAAACAGCCATCATCAGCCTGAAAGGGCAGCAGCTGGAGCTGACCAATAAAATGACTGAAAATAATTTTAAAAAACCTTCTAAAACTATTTGCATTTCAAACTCTGTTGTAGGAGCAGAAACTGCAGAGCAGAAAACAAATCTTGTCATTTTGACCACACTAAGACATCACTAAGACCCTTCATCCTGCTTTCCTGAACATGTGGCAGGGATGGGAACATCCTTCACATCCCCTCCAGCCGCAGGGAAACCAAGGACTCAGTGGGGTCAAACCAAGTTTTCCCCAACTACTAATATTTCCCTGCTCTACCCCTCATATTTTCATTGCACTATGGATATGGACTTTCATGCTCTCTTTGGTGCCCAGAGGGAATTTTTTTTTCTGTGGGAAGCTTTACAGCTTTCTAGAGACACCATTAAATTAGTGAGGGCTAAGATCCTACCTTACGTTTCCACAGTTTGCACAAACACTTTGTTCACAATAACTTCTCAATGTTAAGTGCAGATAAGACCCAAAGAGTGAAACACTGGGAGTGTTTGACATCCACAGCTGGGTTTGTACATATGGGAAAAGGAAACCAGGCATTTCTGTAAACCAAGGTTGCCCATTTGATATCATGTCCCTCCTCCAGTACCCTCTTTCTCTGTCTTAAGAAAGGTGAGCACAGACATGAATTTAATCTCATCTACAACTCTAGGTGGAGGAGTGTATACAGGAGTCCAGCAGCTGGATCAATATAAATACTTGATAAGGCAAAGTTAATAATAGAAGAGCTTGTCAGCCTGACCCACCCCTTTATCTATTTTCAGCTATTCTCACATCCTAATTAATGCACCCCAAACTACACAGGATCAGACATTAGTAAGCATTACAATTAAAGCCACAGTCTGTTATCACATCAGCCATCTCAGAGGAAATGCTGGATTAACCACAAGGTATTAGTCAGTAAATGGTGCCACAGCTTCATCTTTCTCTGCTATTATGCCCATGAACTCTGTAAAATGATGAGCAGAAGTCACTGTGTCTGTGGCTGTGTTAGACACTTCAACGAGCAACAGGGAACCAGCTCAGCACCTACAGGGTGAACATGAAAACCTCTCTGATACCAGTGCCCCTGCCTGCCCCAGAGTGCCCCTTTTCACTACTTGAAAAGAAATACTCTATTAAAAAAAAATCAAAATCAAATTCTACAAATCTAAACAAGAAGAGTGGAAGAGATGACTTGGTGGATAGGCTTAAAGTGTTTGACAATCTAAGTGTAGAAAAGTTGAAGGTTTAAATAAAGTCTGCGAGCTCTGCGCTGATTACATATGCTCAGAAATATTCCTGGCTGGTCATGAGTGTTTCTGCTTTGCATGGACTGGGTTTTTCCTGCAGAGCAGCAGAGCATTGCCACTCCTTGGGTGCAGAATTAAACCTCAGTCACCCCGTGGGGGGACAGAGCTTATGTCCCCAGTGAAAAACCAGCAGATAATAGAATTAAAAGTGGCATGGATGGGATTAATTTTTTATCTATTTGCTAACTAGGCAAATTAGAAAAGAAAGAGATCTCAAAAGTTTGGGTTAGCATTTCTGAATGGGTAACTACAGCCCTTTCCTTCCCCTTATCTGGGTGCCAGGAGAAGCGCTGGCTCCCAGCCGTGCAGAACAGGACAGGGAGTCTCTTGACTTGACGCTCGGTAGTTCTCAGACTGAGCACTTGTTCAAGCCCAGCCGTAGGTACTTAGGAGGGCAACCACCACTGCTTGTTTCTGACAACACAGAGCTCTTTATCAAAAACAGGGAAAAAAGAAAGCCCGGGCTGACCTTCGGAGCACAGTGTTCCCCTGCAGGCACCCACTCTACCTTCCCTGGAAAATTGGGCTTCACTGCTGTGGGACAGCCTGGCTAATGCAATCAAAGACGAATTTGCAGTTAATAAAACGACAGGCTCTTCCTTTCTCAGCTTCGTGACAGTCAGGCTCAGTAAGCCTCCTGTTCCAGACAGCGTGCCAGTCAGCTGCTGTTACTGCAGAGCTGTGTTTAACATCTTCTTAATTAGCCCAATTCCCCACATCTCAGCCAAGTTTTCAGTGAGAAATAGCCTCAGGAGTTGTACAACTCTGCATCTGGGAAACCCAGTCATTAATGACATACCCAATCCAGCACGTCCTGTTTTCTCCAAGGCTGACCAGGATGGTACAAGAATTGTATTTGGGCTAGAACCACATCATGCTCAAAATCACCTGCAAACCTGCTGGCAGCTACAGAGCCGGACCAGCAATCCTGGACTTCCTACGGCTCAGTGCTCCGAGTTCACCATCAGCTCCTGCCGGAAGGACAACTCCACTCCTCCAACTGGAGCCTCTTTGCCTCCATGCACCAGACATGACTCAGAAAACAAATAAAACTTATTACATAGCCTATATTTATTTGCTCAAATTCAGGAGTTTTGGATATACACAAACCTCTTGCCGCTGGTATAAATGCAGCACAACACCACTGGTTTCACTTGAATTTATCCCAACTTAAACCAGAGAGAGATCTGCTCTTCTTTTTTATGTATTATTATTATTTTTATATCAGTATGCCCTCTCATTTTCCGTTTTCTGTTCTCCTTTTTGTTTTTCTTTAAAGTCAGCCTAACATTTTATAGACATCTCTCTTGCAGCTTCCGGAAGGGTGCTCCATCTTAAACTCAACAGCAACACTGACAGACGGGGTTGATATTTTCTTTTCTTTCACAAGTAATAAAAAAGGAACATTTCACTTCACATGAAACCAGAGTACTGCCTTAAAAGAACACTGTTTTTGTGACTATAAAAAGTTACCCTTTTGCCAGACCCAGAATGAAAGCATTTTTATTTATGTGTTTCCTTTTTTTAATAAGTAAATCCAATATTTTTAAAGTTCATCAGTTTTAGATTATTATTGTTGCAAATCCTATGAATGGGGCAGCTGTGTCTGCCAAGTACACTCGACAGCACTGCAAGGTAGGTCCATGGCTTATGTTATCATTTGTGATTCTATGGGGAATGCTGATGAGACTGTCAAGGGTAAAACCTGGAACTGGCTAGTGCATTCCTGACCAAGTGCTTTCCTTCATTTCAGTCATGCCAGGGCACCTCCCACTGGTGTGGCAGCTTGGACAACTCACCAAGGCATCTATATAAAAAAGAGGACAAACCCAACAAAAATCCACCACAGGGGTCTCTCCTCTTTCCATGCACACTGCAATTGCCCCATCTCTCATGCTAAGGAAAATATCAATGCAAAGGCTCAATGAGCACGTTTTATTTTCTTCACCATTGAAATCCTACAGATTAAAAAAAAAAGGAGGGAAAAACGTGGGGCAATCCTTTTTCCCTCTCCAGTGGGGCTGCCCTGTCAAAGGACCTTTCAGCCCTTTTCCATGCATATCTTGGCTGTGTCCAAGCCCAGATACCTGCCCCTATTTTGGCAGCAATGTTCCCTTTCCCTTAGCAGCTGTGAGAGCACAGGGCTGGTCCAAGGGGGAGGGAGCTGGCTCCTGGCTCCCAGCACCAGCAGCTCCACGTCCGGTGGGAGGTGAGGCTCCAAACCCAGCTTTGAAATACTGAAGTGGCAGGAGGCTCAGAGGAACACTACGTTGCAAAGGACATGATAACACAGCACCATTCAAGCCTGAGACTATCACTGGAGGATGACATGGGAGATAAGGAAGTGCAGCATTACAGGGCTGCGTTAGCATAGGAGGAAATCGATTCAGGCAGACAAGCTAAATTTATTTACTTTATTGATTTTAAATTTTACATGAACTGCAATATAAGTAAATCTTTCATGGTAATTCTAAATCTTGAAACCTATTGTAAATAACAAAAAAAAAAAGTCCAGTGTTCAGAATAACCATTTCTTTGTACTGAAAGCGCATTATTCTTAAAGCCCAGGACAAAATATTTGTAATGAATACCTTAAATCTACCTTGGCAGTCAATGTTGATATTTTTGCTAAAATAAGAGCCTGCTTTTGGTGTACCTGGTGATTCAATAAAGCACGGATTATTCTAAATTTTTTGGGGAAGGTGGAAGGGAATAAAAAAATTATTTCTGTAGTATTAAGTGAATACAGCAACAGGTTTTTGACCCTGTGCTTCACTGATAAAGCAGTTGGGTGCTAAATAGCACAGGTAGAGCTTTGTGCACAAAGAGCTGGCTCAAACATTGGAAAGACATGTGATGGAAGGCCAGGGCAGTGAATCCCAACACAGGGATTGATGCACCAAGCACCACAGCCTAGTCCTAAGGAGAGAACAAGTAATGAGAAAAAACACTGGAACAAAATCTCTTCACCTTATTTATGTAAGAGGTCCAAGTTCAGACACCAGGATGACAGAGGCTAGAGGGAAGGGTTTCATTTTAGAGTTTTCTCCCACCCAAAATGGCAGCTCATACCTGTGCCCAATGCCACCAGGAAAAAAACCAATCATAGACTCACAGAATGTCCTGGGTTGGAAAGGACCTCAAAGATCATTTAGTTCCAACTCCCTGCCATGGTCAGGGATGCCACTCACAAGATCAGATTGCTCAGGTCTCCATCCAGTCTTGCCTTGGACACTTCCAGGGATTCAAAAGCATTGGGACACACATGAAAAAAATTGACATCTCCTCCAATGGTCAGTGTGATTGATGAAGAAGGAAAAAGTCTGAAGTTCTTGGCCTGGGGTGCAAATCTCTTCATGCAGGGAGGCAGCACAGATCCTGACAGAGACAGGGAATGCCAGGCAGTGGCAGGTCCATGTGGGCACAACATCCACTGAGGCACCCAAAAACCCTTCCAGACAGAGAGGACAGAACAATGTCGTGGGAAAGGGAGGTGGGAAGAGCAGCCCTGTGTTCTCAAAATAACCCTTCTCCCACCAGCAGCTCCTCACTTCAGCTATATTTATTAAATAAAATCCCAGAAACACTTTCTAGCTTTTCCAGCAAGCCGGGCTGGGAGAGGCAAGTTCACGGCAGCACTGTTTGCCAGAGGTGTTCAGAGTGTGCAGCCATGGGCAGTCTTCCAGAAACTTGAGACAGACAAGGCTCCTTCACCCCAAAAAATTGTAAAGCATCCTCTGTTTGACACACTACTAGAAATAGCATGGATGTTCATCCATGTCACAACATCCCAGACAAACAAGGATACCTATGAACAGAGACTACCCCTCGATCCTTTAACAAGAGGAAAAAATACAGTGATGTTGACAAAAGCACTCATCCAGTGAAGCTTTTTTCCCCCCTTGGGGCTTTTTTTTCCCCACGTTGTTGTTGTTTTCTAAACTAATCCATATTACCTGTGCCTTTTGATTTCATTATGTTAGATGCTATTAATCTGGATATATGATTTCAACAGTGAAGAGATGGAATTTGTCATCAACAAAAGGAAAACATTATTTTTAAAGGAGTGAAAGATTAATGTTCCACCACGGACTACTTAAACCCTCTACAGCAACAGCACTATAATATTAATCCAACTTTGATGGGTTTTGCATAAGGCTCATAATTAAACATTTTCTTTTCAATACTTTATAGAATCCCCATCTGTTTTTAATGGCATCATTTTGATGTTTTTCTTAATAATTCTGGCAGCCTGTTCTTGGAGCTTCAAGCTTTATTTTTTGTTCCTAATGTCTTCTTCCACAGTGGCTGTATTGTGCCAAGGCTGAATGCAGGTTTTGGAAACCCACAGTTGTGCCGGGTGTTCCGTCCCTCCCGCATTCCCGCGCGGCACAAGGCACAGCAGTGCTCTTTGAGCTCCCAGAGCAGGCATGGGGTACCTGGGAACATAATGGAAATATTTCCACCTTCCAGCCCTTGGCTGGGTAGGAAGTCTGCCTCTGCCACCCCTCCCTGCACCAAGGTGTCCCCTCCCTGCACCGCGAGCTCTGGCTCCACACACCATTGTACCAGTAAATAAATAATCAATAACCAGGCTTACTCCAAGAAACTGAAACAATATTGGGTAAATCACAGGGATGCAGCTTAGCCACAGACCCTGAGTTTCCTCTCCACACTGACATCCACTGCAGGCAGGGAAAGGCACCCCCATCCCCTCTCCTGCCCCTCTCAGCTTTTGGTATTGAAATCGGGGTGGGCAATATCAGCCCAGGGCACACAACCCAGTGGTGAGAGGGGTTTAAAACATCCATCAAAATTACCTGATGGAAACCTGGAATGTGAACCTGGCTGTGGCTTCTGCAAGAAGCATCTGTTTTCCACGAGAAATATTGGGATTTTATCAAAATAAACAAACTAGAGGATGCTCCTATCCAGTAGTATCGTTAAAAAAAAAAAAAAAAAAAAAAAAACAAGAAGTAAAACAGATTTCCATCTCAGGTATTTTTTTTTAACTAATTCTAAATACATATTGAATTTCTGCCCAAAATGCAATGATTTTCCAAAAGAACATTATGAAAATAATATTCTAATTTTTAGCAAAATTTCTGCTTCAGATTTTTTTTTGCTCTTAGCCTGTCTAGTTCTTAGACTACACTACTTTTGCCTCCGATATTTTTCATTCTTTTATATTAAATGCATATTTGGTGACCTCCTGTGGTTCCCATGGATTAGAACGGAGGAGCAGGATGATTAATGGCTTCATTTTAAATATTTTATACTCTCTGTAAAAACAGTGCAAACTGATGGATGTGTACATTGCTATTTTCACTTCAGTGTCAGGGTCTCCTTGGTTACATTTTCCCCTTATTTTTTCCCCCACTACCCAACATTATTAACATCTTTTCCCATGGAAAAGGGACCCGAGGGCTCCTTGCTCCCAGGTTTGGCACACGCAGTACTCCCACACGTGAACAGATACTGCCCTAATCAGAGCTTTCAACCTCAAGGAGCTTTTAAATGCTCTAAGTGTATTATAATGGTCTCCTGGTCTCAGGACAGACAGATGTGAACCACAAAACTGAAATGTTTCATCTTTTGGCGCCTTTCAGTATGTTCCATGCTGTGCTTCAAGTTTGCTGAAGGATCAGAATTACTTCAGTTCTAGGTAATATAAACAGAGTGATCAAAAACATTTAATTATTCAGGGTCAGCAAATCTGGAGAATCTAATAGTAACAGACAGAAATAACCCTTCCAACCACTCTCATTTTCACTAACTATTATAAAATAGAGAACTGTTTAATTACCAGAAAATATCATAGCAAAAAGACTCAGCATCTTCCCAAGAGTCTTTCCCAGTCTACTCAAATGTATTTGGCACTAAAGTATAATTTAATTTTCCATAGATGCAGGCATTCCCTCAGACCCACAGACACACACAAACAGCTCCAATCCTTATCTCACGCCTCTTTCAGCCCCACTACTCAAACGCAGGTGCAGCCTTTCAGAATGCACCATGGAAGGAGACTTTCACACATTATTTCTGTACCTGTCACCCTGAAATGTGATGATGAGGATGATCCAAATGGAAATGACAAGAGAAATGGTTTCCCCATTATTTCCCCTATTTAACTTCACGTTATGTACAGGTGTCTGGACAGCACGCTTCACAGCGCAGGGGCACACATTTCCCCACGCTGGTTCTCCTTCCTCCAAGGAAAATGAGGATGGTGCAGAGACATCTCCCAACACCCTGATCTTTCTATAGTGCTATTTTTGTGACTACAGAGCTGATACAAACAAATGCTCTTACCCTGACTGGCTACAAGGGCCTCAGCAACAAGACGTACAATCAGAGAATCACAAATTTAATTAGAAAGGAATATAGGGGTTTGGGAAAACACAATTTCAACTGGGATTCATGCACTGCAAGGACCTGGGTTACAGCACTTTGCTGATGACACCCAGTCCTTGTGAAATCACATTAATTACGCTCATTATGTGTAATAAGAATAAAAGTCCCACCAGTTAACACAATGCTCTAAGGGATGGTTTTACTAAGCTGAAAGCAATTATCAAAGCATTCAGTGGAAAAGGGCAAATTAGATAGAAGTATAGGAATGATACTTGGGATCAGTTAACATTTTACAAGATGTTTACAAGGCTTTATTCTGTAGTTGAGAAAGTAAGTTACCACAAAAGTAAAAAATAAAAAAAAAAACCAAACAAACAGAAAACCTATAAAACAGCGTCCCTGAGAGGGGAAGTGGGAGCTGATATAAATATAACAGAAAAGAGGGAAGCTAGGAGCCATAAATGTTAATTTCAAGCCATAAATTACAGAAATTTGCCAGAGGAAAATCATGACACAAGAAAAACTCAAGTTCAGTAGGAACAAAAATGATCTGAATTATGGTACTAGTTAATTGTCAAAAATAAGGCACAAAAGCAAGAAGTGCTCAAACAGACCTTTCTGCAAAATATTTGGGGAAAAATGTCATAGCATACATATACTCAGCAGTGATCTAATCTCAAAATAACACAGAAGGGAATTAAATTGCAGCTATGAAAGCCAGACTATTTTTTTTATATTAACTTATCCAAAAAATTGGCATGAAAGAGTTTTACAGCAGCTGAAGAAGACAACCCCTGAATTGTGACTGTGGATTTTTAAGAAGAAAGTGCAAATTTCAGAGGGCTGAAGGAACCCCAGCCTTTTTCTGGAATCTGAGATGAGGCAGAGGGAGCAGCCAGGTAGGCTCAGATTAAGTTGCTATCAGAGCAGGCAAATTACACTAATGTTATTTCCTTTACAAACACGGTTTTCTTCTTTAGAAATTAAAGTAATACATTTAGAGTTAATGCTAATTGATATACATTTATAGACAATAGCTCCTAACAAACTAAATAAATAAATTTTTTTTTAATCTAAATTTATCTGGCAAAGGTAGTGGTGGTCATAGAATATTCTTAAATGATTCAAAATAT
The DNA here is from genome assembly GCA_013398175.1 of Climacteris rufus. Taxonomy (NCBI): domain Eukaryota; kingdom Metazoa; phylum Chordata; class Aves; order Passeriformes; family Climacteridae; genus Climacteris; species Climacteris rufus. Next base: position 213,856 of record VZRZ01003282.1, read on the forward strand.
TTGGCTGGATAATAAATTTATATTACAGTATAAATCCACATACAGATATGGCAAGACTACTAGTAAATGATTATATTTTCTCTGATAATGGGATCAAATAGAACTACACTAACACACAAATAAAAGACAAATTTTAATGCAACTGCAAAAATAAATAATTATCAAGTAACTATAATTTCCCAAGACTCCCACAAAAATTACTTTCTGGCATTACCACCATCAAAGTTTTTAACTGATGACAAGGAAGAGACACCTGACTAATATTCAGAAGATGCAAAAATTGAGGAGCTTAAAGTAGGAAAGGCAATAAAGCAGCAGAGGAATCGGGCTCCCCTAAAAGATGGGCGGCAGCAGGAGACCTGCCTGGGACATAGCAGTGATGCCACTGTGGTGGTACCAAAGAAAATATTCCTGGAAAACTGCCATGAGGGTCTGGCAGTGTCTCCACTTTGAGAAAGAGTGTGAAATGTTAGAGACGATTCAAAAGAAGAGAGGAGCAATAAAAATCCAAAAGCCTTTGTACCAAAAAGCATGGGGAACAGCTTCTTTAGCTTATAGGGAGAGTAGGGAAAAGAAGATTACAGTGGTCTGACCATGGAAATATCTGGAGCTGAAGTAAATAGATGCACAATGAGAGCAGTGGTTGGAAGCTGGAGACACTGCAAAGAGAAATATGATCAAAATTAATTGTTAGGAAACTTCCCCAGATTCTGCGCTCACTCAGCAGCTGGATTCACTGCATCCCTTAGAGGTGCTCTAGGTCAAGCAGGTATTAATGCAAGGAAACTATTGCCTGCATGACACAGAACTCCAGGCTGGAAAAGCACTGATCTCTTCCAAAGCCGGGACAGATGTGACCTCGGGATTGCTATCTGGGCTCTTGCTAAAAGAAACCGGAGGAAGAAGACAGCGTTATTAGTAAGCGATTGTATAAATCTGTCTGATAATGGAACCAGCTTTCTTTGTCTGATTAAGATCTGGAACTCTGGCTGTGATTTATCATTTTTATACTATTCTCTTCCCCCAGGCTCCAGGTCACAGTGGTGACATTGCCACAATTTATAGCTCAGGCTGCTCAGTGGAGATGTAGAGCCTTCCTGACATTTTCTTATTTGGAGCACCTGGCTCTCCTTGTTTCTGCTGTCCTCACTGCAGTGGTGAGGATTGCTTGCCATTCTCCCATATGACTGTTTCAGTAAATAAGCTGAATAAGAAAAAAATAAGAATTTTCAAGGTTTTTATTTTCCTATTCATCAGTGATACAGTGTGGGCAGGAATTGGCAGCTCGTGTGAAACACTCTCCTCTGATTACCAGATTCCTGACCAAGGATAAAACTCCTTCCCATCCAAATGATGAATGTACATCCTTTCCAGAAACCCTCACAGCCAGGTAAGGAATCAATTCCTCCAGCCACAGCTCCATGACTCCCTCTGAACCACTTAAACTGCGTTTGACTTTATCACAGTTTCATCATGAAACAGTTAATTCTCAACAAGAGTCCCAGACAGAGGAACTGCTCTGGGCATCCCTCACCTCCCATGAGCAAGACAGTGCTGTTGACCTGCACCATCCCAATTCACTCAGCAAGGAGTACAGCTTAATTTTGGTTTTATTTTGGGTTAGGGTTTCTTTGTTGCTGTTAAAAATTCATGCTATATTTTAATTATTTGCCTTCTTATTTGAGAATGGTGTTGGCTCACTCCTTCCAGCTTATCTCTGCCACCACAAAAGCTGGAAACTTCTTTCTTCTCTTCTTTTTTTTTTTTTTTTTAACAGAAGACATCATTGTCACTTACTCATACTACTGAAGGAAATGGGGTTTTGAGAAAACCACCAAATATGGCCAGACTCAAGGTCAGGGCACTGGTGGAGAATCTGCTCACTCCCCAGGACACTGGTGTTTTCAGATTTCCCCTCATGGTGCAACACTGAGCACTCATCACCTTCTAGCAAGACAAACCCTGATGTGATGGAACTTGTAACATGAACCAAGAGAAGGAAAGAGAGCAGAAGCTTTGGCTTCTCTCAGACAAGGAGTGGAGATGAAGATACACCCAGGGCAGCTCTCAAGAAGAGACACTCGAATCCCACCATCACCCAAAAACTGGTTACTTAATTCCAGGCTAAGAGGCAGGAAAGGCACCTCTGGCATTGTTTTTTATAAACAATCAATCCCAGCCTACACCAAAGCAGTCCTTCCTCAGAAAAAAAAAAATCCCTTCTCCCATCTTACCCAAGGGCTATCCATCCTGCTTCCCTTGGCAGATCAAGACCTGTACTGGCCAGAAGGAACTCTTGTATTAATGGAAAACCAAGCATTTTTCAGGGTATAATTAGAGTTACCCAGTGATATTATCTGCACCCACAGCTGGTGCAGTATTTTTGGAAGAGGTTTTCATATAGTACATTTAGCCTGGCTACAATTTCATTTTATAATTCAGGTATCAGCAGCTGACACCCATTGATGGGTGCTGTGAAATAAGTATTCTTTCAGATATTTCTCAGGTCTTCATTCTATCACTTAAACAACTTGCTCCTTCACGCCAGGGAAAAGCCATCCTCAGACTTGAGGAGATCAGACTCAGTTCTAAGGCCTCAGCTTCGCAAAGCACTTAAACACCTGCTTAACTTTAAGCACATGCCTAAGTCTAACCATCTTTTTTTTTCCGTCAAGAAGAGTCATGAAAGTACACAATTAACCATGAACAGGTGCTTAAGTCCTATTAAAGTCAACAGTGCTTTCAAATGTCAACGGAATTTAAAAACATGCTTAAGTGTATCGTTGAATAGAAGTCCTAATGCGGGAAGAAAGAACGGGTTTTGTCATCATCTTGGCAAAAGCCATAAGAACACACTTGCAATTCAGAGGATTTTCTTTGTCTGTGGCACTCTGCCTACTCCGTTACTAAAGAATTTGTAAAGAATGTTCCTGCATTACTCAACCCCTCTCACATTTATTGACCATATTTCCCATATTAATAATCCTCAGTGCAGTTATACTCCCCACCCCCACTCCCTGCCACTCCAAAAATCTCAAACATTTGTTTAGTATCACAATGTCCCAGGCTGGAAGCAGGGGACAGGGAAGAACTGGTATTAAAAGGAGGCAAATGAGGTATGTTGAGGTCTTGGGTTTGCACCCAAAGACCAATGTCTCGGGGAGATTTGGGAAGAGCTGGGGAGATGGTGCATCTGTCCCTAAACCACAGGGTTGTTCTTTTCCCTTATTACAGCACTTGCTGCACTTAGAGAAATCAGTAAACTTTGATTACTGTTATTATGATCTGCATCCTTACCACCACCTTTTTGTTCAGATTAACACACCTTCTTTATGAAGCTGTCAAATAATTCCTAAACGTTCACACACGGCCCAAGCTGTGGCTCTCAGGGTGCTGCACCAGATGAGGCTGTGCTCGAGCACCATGCCCTGTTTTAAATCAGTCTCTTTGGCTTCCATTCAAGCAGAGTGTTACTTTTAGAAACTGCACTGCTTCTTTTTAACATGGTTTCACTTTGGCTCCAGATCCCCAATTAACCAGAGAAACCCTCACTGATGCTGCAGTACTTTACGCTCATCTCACAGTAGCCCGATACAAACACCACACATTACAGGAAACATTCCCAAAAGACACTTCCTTCGAGAAGACATTGATCTTCTTTCCAATCAAATGTATTGTCTCCTAAGAAGCTACTGTATGGGTGAGAGGGAGACCTATCTTCAGTTCTCTTCAGTGCTTACATATGGAGATATGTAAAATACTTGAGAAAACAGTGCTTTTTATATTACTGCCAGTAACATCCATATAAAAAGATATTAAAACAAATTCTGACCAACTGGTGGTAGATACAGTAACAGACTATAATGTACCCATTGTAAAGAATTCCCAGTGGAGGCTGTGGAAATCTTACAATGATTGAGTCGCGCTGGGCTGGAGATACATTGAAAAACTTCCAAATGGTAAAATATTAGAAATACTATTTTGAAATATTTACCAGTTAAACACTAAAGTACTGTTACTGGCTGACCTTTTCACAGCAGTTGTTTCTGTTGTACTTTTGTAAAAGCAGCCAAAAAGTTTAAGGAAAAAAAAAAAGGAAAAAAAAAAAAAGCTTATTTTCAGTCTAGCTACCACCCCTGACCTGTGCAATAACATCATAATGGAAGAATAATCATTGTAAACAATGCCCGTGGGAGCTTGCTGGCTACAGCAAGGGACGAGTGCAGCCAACTTCACTGCTTTTCTTTACTACATCATTGCATTTTTGTCTGCCTATGGATAAGAAGAAGGTTCCACTCAATACCAGTTGATGGAAAGTGCTAATTGTTGACACATTAGCTAATTGTTATGATTGCTTCTTAACAGTTTGTGTCTAGGAGTCCAGATTTCATCCACCAAAGTGTGAAGATTCTTTATAGCAACAAGTGCTGTGAAAACATTCACACAATGAGGTTCTAATCTTGTGGATCTCTCAACCAAGTGACAGCCTGGCAAACATGCTGTCAAAGTGCAGACACTCAGGCAAAAAAAAAAAAAAAGAGGAAGAAAAACTAACTCCCCTCATCCACCCCATATTTCAGACACATGTCATCTGTTGTTATCATTAATGATCTGTTTTTACAAATAGAGTACCACTATGGAAAACTGAGAGCAGGCCAATCAAAATAAACCCAGCAAAACCCATAATTGTCTACTGACAATCTGGGCTGCTCGGGATGTAAGATAATGTGGGTGTATTTAATGCAGAAATGCATTATGTGCCACACTTTGCAACTGCCCTGTTAACTCCAGACCTTGATACAACACAGGAAGGCTGGGAGCAAATTTCTAATGGCAGCTGTGTTCTCCTGAACCCAACCTAAGCTCAGGTGCTAAAAAGATACATAGTGAGAAATTCTGGCACCGTAAAAGCCCATGACAAAACTCCTGTGATTTAAATGGAAAAAAGATTTCACCAGTTATGTTCTTTTAGGTAAAAAATAAAAACAAAAATTAAAAGAGAGAAACAAATGTCTAGTTCTAGTTCAAATGTCTAGTTCTGAGCAAACCTGGCTTTTCTGGCTCAAGCAGTGTTTGTTCCCATTCATACACCAGCAAAGGTGAGAGACTGTGTTCCTCCTGTTCATACCAGAGTCTCAAACCATGGCTTTATTTGAGGATCAAGACCCTGTGACACCAATGACTGCAGACAAATAGTGAAAAGGTAGCACTTGACCATGTTTGGAGAGCTCATAGTGTTTTGCAGTAGCACACTTTCTGCTCTGCATTTTGCTGGTGGTCTCCAGCACTCTGTGGGAGATCGCTCAGTCCCCAGCATGCTCCCTGTGCTCACCCTCTGGCCTTATCTATTGGTCTTTCATATCCATAAGCTCCTACCAAACTTACTTAAATTACAGGCAGCAGGAACAGGAAAATCCATTCCACCTCACATTTCATCAAAACAACTTTTGTAGACACAAAATTGATTATTGATGCAAAAGTGTTTTGAACAGGCAAAGAAATAAATTAAGTGGTGTGTTCAGGTGCACTCACACTGCAGATGGAGCACAAGACCGCTGATGATGGCACCTCATCTAACTGGAAGACTCTTCACATGGCACCTTAATATCACATCAGACTGAGCAAGTGGCCAAAATTCACTCAGCAGGTGTCTAAAGAGCCTGAAGTCAAAAGGCTCATCTGGGTTGTGTCCTATATAACTCATCTTTACAGACTTTGACTATATTCCAGCATTAAATATGCAATATCCCTGAAAAAGAGAGCAAGAAACTCCCTTTCTCCCCGAGCCTCTTGAACTTTTGGGTCTGGCAAAGAGAGAGCATGCAGGGCCACTTGTCTGCTTCCTCCATCCCTGGGGCACGGCAGCAGGAAGCAAGCTGGGAGCAGATTACGCTGGCCCGACTTTTCCCACTGGTTGGCGAGAGCCGCTGAGTGAGAATGGGGGCAGATGCATATTGCTGATAAAAGCCTTCAGCAAATTCCCATCCTCTCCTTGCAAGGAGGCAGGAGGAAGTTGCACGGCGATTTTAACTCCCAGCCGCCCCGAGAGATAGCGGCGTGCCTGGAGGGAGAACCGGGAATACTCGGGTTGGGATTGCTGCTGCTTATCGGGCTGCAAAATCCGATCCTATATTTAAATGTCATTCTTTTTTGCGTCAAATTGTCCAGCCATTCCACCCCAGGACTGGGTGAGCCCACTCAACAAAAGCTATAAACCCCAAATATTGCAAAATCACAACTTGTTCTATAAAATAAAATTTAAATTACACCCATTGAAATTGATAATGGGAGAAGGAAAAAGTTTTTAATGAATTAAATTTTGGAATAGAACCAGAATTTTTTAAATTATGAAAATTATGAAAATACTTCATCTGAATAATTTTACCAGTTGTAATAAGAAACATAGATGAGGCTTTCCAGGTACTCATAAAAACCATAGCTGAGCATAAGAATCTGTGACTCCTTACTACTCTTCGTAATTTTTGTATTGCAGGCAAGCTGGGAGATTTTTGGATTCCCATTGTCCATTTGCTAAAGACAGCTCCCATTTGTAAACAGATATGGGGGGGGGGGGGGGGAAAAAAAAAAAAAACCAAAAAGAAAAGGGATTTTGGCTAGGGAAAAANAGAGAAGTGATGTTGGCTATGGAAAAAGACAACTGGGAAATGGCACATTTGCAGTGGGAAGGGGTTTTGGTGTGCTGCTGTACAAAAAGACCCACAAGCCACAGACTGCCATGTACATACCCTGCAGAGGTGGAAAAACCACCCTGATGTTCAGATCCAAAAACAAGACTTCCACTTCAACGTGTATCTTTGCAAAATGCACTGCAACACTCCATCCCAGGGGTGCTGCCATCCCATGCCCAGACGTGGCAGGGCAATCCAAGGACAACCTGTCAATCTGCAGTTTGGATTTCCGGACTTTTGTTAGCTTAGTCATAGCTTTAACATTACTAAAATATAGACTTTTCTATGTTCATCTGAACCGTCCTGCAGATGCCAGCCACAGCTCTGGTTCAAATGCTAAGGAAAACATCACGGCAAGACCTCTCCTCCATGGGACGACTGACTCATGCAATAGCCACGACACAATCTGGGTCGGGAACAGCAAACAAGGTGAATGAGGTAAGGGAGGTCATTCTTCATAGCAATGGTCTCAGGAGAATGGGAGAATCCAAAAATAAGACATTTGTTGACTGGATGCCCTTGAGCTGGCAACCAAGCTGGAGTGGTAACAGAGCCAGCAATGGACATTGGGCTGGGCTTGCTGCTGCCAAGCAATCCCAGTAACCAGCGAGAGTTAGCAGAGAGAGACTGTGTGATTTAATAGATTAATAAACAGGCAAGAAGCCAGTCACTCCCAAGTTTTAATCCTGGCTATGACATCAGTTGGAACCTGTGGTGTGAAATTTGCACTTTTAAGTACAGATGGATGTGAGGATGCATTAACTGGAAGGTGAAGCAGCCACTGCCCTACACCCGCTCCCATTCCCTGCTGCAAGCACCACCACCAACTACAGCACATGTGTCAGCACACACAACACAGCCCAAAACACAGCCCTCAAGCTCTCCTTGCCCACAGCTGGACCTGAGGAGCAAGTCTGAATTTCAGGCTTATCCTGCAACCAACCAGTGCATCCATGTCCTGATAGGGAAAGCTTGGCTTTGAGAATTTTAAATCACTTAAGCTCCACTGAGCTTAAGGGAGGTATTCCAGGCTTACAGCCTGGCAGCATGGTTTGCTACCCTTGCTTCTTTTAAATCCCGCTCTTAAAAGTCTTACTGCTGACATTTACAGGGGAGCCCTTTCCACAGCCCTGTTCCATGGGACCAGCAGTCCTGGGTGAAGCTCTTAAGATGTACAGATGTGGATGCTGCAGTAAGGTGCCAGCTGACAACATTGTGACTTTATAAAGTCTGCATTGACAATTTGCTGGAGGTTGATGAAGTCTGCAGGTTGTAGTTAAAAATTTTCTGGACTCCGACTTTTCTGAAATAAAGGACTGTAGAGGCTTTTGTTTTCAGTTTCCTGAAAAAATGAAAAATATTTTAAGAAGGGAAGTCCTAGCAAAATAAATAAATAAATAAATAAATAAATGGAATCTGCCAATTTCTATCATGATAAACTCAATTTTCACTGATTTAGTGGATACAGAAGTTCTGTCAGAGGTGTGATTTTGAAGGTGACAGTGTCCATTTAGCTCAAGTTCAGTACCTCCTCTCTTGCTGTACCTGCCTGGCTTCTGTGTGTTCAGCAATCAGAGTAAGAGCCAATTGATTTTAGTTTATAATGATCCTGCAACCTTGGAGGTGCATTGAAAGGGAAAAAACTCCAGCACCCTCTGCTGTCTGCACACATCCTATGCCAGGATCCACCACCACTGACTCTGGACGTTTACAATATCCACATCAGCTTCACACAGGTTGCAGAAGCTGAGCCCTGGGAGACACTATTAGAGAACTCAGTTTAGATGTCTGGTTTGAGGTGAAATGGCATTCTACAAGCTGTCTGTCAAGTACAAAGGAATTCTAAACTATCTGCTCAGAGGTGGGCATGCTCATAAGGCACCTGCAGCAGACAAATCCCACCTTGACAGTCTGTGAACTGGAAGAAATGGAAAGCTTTGGCACAAGGACACATCACAGCAGATGGTCTTGTCAGATGTTTTGCCTATGTACATGCAGGTTAAATTTGGTAGAACAAAGTGAGAAAATTTTGTTCAGGTTGCAGAGAACAAATTTTGCTCCCTGGCAGCCAGAGAAAGGTATGAAACTCCAAGGAACATCATGACCAGGAGGAGCCAGAAGGGCAGGAACTGCTGTGCTGGAAAAGCATCTATTTGCTATTAAATCTGGGCTCCAAAAGGTTTTCTCCCAGCTAGCTCACTCCAAATAGCTGGATTTCAGCAGCTATATTTGTGTTGCAGTAAACCACCTATCTCCTGTCACCAACAGCTGGGAAGGAATAAGATCTGCCAAAAAATACAATCTAGAGATGTGACATTCAGTACCTTGAATATCTCTAAAAGTTACAGGTACCTGGCTGACTCTAAAAGTCCATGCAAAAGAGATCCTCTTAGAAAACTTGGATGAATTAAAGCCTTCACACAGAAGGCAGAAGGAGATTTCTTTCCAAAATCCATGTTTGTGTCAATGAGAAGAATCAGACACTTTCACCAGCGGCAGTTTTGGTTGTTGAAGAGATACAACTCATACCTCATCATGCCATTTTGGCTCTTGGAGATAGGAATGAGTGTGTTTCTTCATAATCTCTGATGAGGCTTTTTCTTTATAACTACATAGCTCCCCGAAGAAAACACAGAAATGCTCTTAAATGTTATCTGTCAGAAAATAAGACCATCCATTGACATTACAAAAGCACATGTGAAATAAAAGCTAAGGCAAACTTGTAGTTTTAAATGAACTGAACTAACATCTTTGTTTGGTCCGTGCATGCCAACATCAATTTAACTCCAGAAAGCAGTAATTTCAAGCAGCTCGAGCTGCCATGATTCACCATTGTGAAGGATTTTGCCTTTCATGGCAAACCGGGAAGTGTTGTGAATGGCTTCTTTTCCTGCTCCAATAAACTCCAGCTCATCGTTTTGCATATTTCTCTTTGTTTCTTATTTGCCTCTGACATAAAAATAATCTGAAGAATCAAAGGAAAAGACCTGAACAGGAATGATGATCTCAAAACTTATTTAGTCGCCCGCATCTGCGTGGGAGCAGCCGCTCTCACTTCCTGCCAGTCACCTGTCTGCTTTATTTTTCCACATCCAAGGACGTTCCTGCAAGACAGAGCTTTATCTTTCTGCCTATTGCTCAAAAATAGCAGAACTGAAATGCCAAATAAAATTGGAAAGCTCTCTTTTGGACCAACTCCCACATCGCTTTCTGTTTCAAAACAGAAGTGTGAAGTAAAAGAGACATCACTTTTTCCAGCAAAGTGAACATCGGTGCATCTCAACACCCAGTCAGCACATCTGGGGTTTGACCCCTCTCATTTTTTATGTGACCCAAGCAGGCTGCCAGCAAGGCTGTCTGTGAGCACCCAGGGCCTGGAGAAGAGCTTCAGCTGACATTGAACACCGCTCCACATGGGCAATCCTTCTGCAAGGCTCCCAGGCCATTCCTCAAAGGTTTTATTTTCCACAGCCCACATGTCCACAACGCTCACACATGGTGACAACCATACATCACCATGAACATGCTCTAAGTGCTCTCTGTCTTCTACACACATCCAGACGTTTCAGCTTTACCTGAAAGAAACAATGATTTTCCTGCACGAACCTACACAGCTCTTGGGCTGCTTTCTGAAATGGTTTCCCTTTTGGAGAGGCTGCAGAAGGATTTCCTGGGGGAAAGGGCCTGCAACACACTCTCAAAGTGTGCTGCTGGCCAGCATGGCCAGTTCTGGGGGATGCAGGGTGTCCTTCTCACACCCCTTACTCTTCTGAACCCCTCTGCAGACCAGCTGTTCACTTAGGAAATGTTAATCCCTCATTTGCACCCATTTTGTTCACATTTCCCACCCATACCTAGCCAAAAGAGAAATATTTGCAGACTGCAAACATCCCCCTGGCCACTCCACTGACAAGATTAGCTGGACACTGCTCAGTGAGGATAAAGAACTTGCTTGGGGACCTCACAATCTCCCCAAATGGCTGCTGCAGATGACGAATTTTACACCCTCACTGCACTGTGTCCCAGGACCAAAACGTCCCCCTGCTTAACCTGAGCCCAGCTGCTGCAGCTTTCAAAGAGGAAAATTACTACAGCTCAGCCTTTTCCAACTGGAAATGATTATGCTTTTGTTGCTACCGAGGGTGCTCCTTGGCAGGCAGCCCAGGCACCACAGGTAATGGCCGCAACAGGAGGTGCCGTGGAGACATTGGCATTTCATGGCAGGGGAGAAAAAGGGGGAAAATCCACTATCTGAGAGCCCCACACAAACAGCTCAGGGTAAACCCATTTGTCAGAGTGGCAAGTGACCTTTTCCGTTCACCTGTGATTAAGGAACCAGATTTCTTCATTAAGGCAAATAAACCAAATTAAGACGGCTGGGTGCAGGGGATTCAAGCAGCTTTTGCCATCCCAATCCTTGAACCCATCTTATTAGAGCAGCCTGGGAAGTGGAAGGAGTAACTCAGGGCAGGTCAGGGCAAAGCAGTGCTAAATCTGTGTCTCTCGACCCGTTGTTAATCATCTATTCTCTTTCTATAAATGAATTTGGAATGTGAAGCAAATCATACTAAAAGATTTCTCCTCCTTGCTGAATACTTCAGGAGCTTTAAGGAATTCAGCTCAGGAGCAATGCTTCATTCAGGGCTGTTGATTAGTTCCACCGTGGAGTGCACTAGACAAGACAATAAGTAGACGACAGACACAGTGATTCATAGATTACTCTGCTGAGAGTTGCAGGTGTTTTGGGATCGAATGAAAGGAAAGGAGGTTGGGTCAGTTCTCAAACCCCCTTCCTGTTAAAGGATTAGCATGGGCAACCCAAAGTTATTAAAATCACTCTCATAAATGTAGAAGTTGGAGTTTTTGCTCAAAATTTCCTTCCCCCCCTGCCCTTCCTAGCAGAAACAGCAAAGGCAGTTTGGAGTTAGCAGTAGCACCAAACTGAAAGCAAAGAAGGGAGCCAGGTTCTCACCTGGTATAAACAGGGAGAGTTTACAGAAAACTTTGTGTAGGAGTACAAAGGATGGATTTAACCAAAGCCCTGAAACGTTTGTCACTTCCCAGCAATGTCATAAAACATGTGCAGTTACTTAAGATACAGATATAGGACTACATTAGCCTTTTCCTTTATCAATATGAAATTTAAATACCACAGGATAGAAGGATTGTATAGGAGCTGGAGAAAAGGAGAGACAGTTATGCACGTTGCTGAAGCCAACAGAGGAGACTTCTGCCTTAGCCTGGGGAAAGCAGAGGCACAGGGGGTACCAGCCTCAGCACAGGGACACAGGGATGGGGCCACAGCCACGGCCCCTCAATGGCACATCAGCAGGGAGACAACACAAAAGGGTTTTGCACTCCAGGAGTGCAGCCAGGAGGGAATAACACTAATTTAACCATGTGCCCTGCTAAGCTAAAGCAAAGAGCTGGTGCTGCTGCAAGTGCTCAGCCTCCCACACCTTTGCTTGCATGGCCAGAGAAAACAATTGCCACCTTTTCCTAAGATAAACCAAAATCCACTGTTTCTCCACTCTTCCACAGATCAACGCTGCCACTACCCCCCTCCACACTGCTCTGCCAAGCCTTGCAGAACCCTGCACTGACGTACACAGGCCCTCGAGGAACCAGTCACCAACATACTTTTGAATCTGAGGCTTCAAATGGGAATGCAAATCCCCCATTTCATGCATCATGGGGTGTTTTACGCTTTGGCAAGGAATGAAAGTCACCTAAGAAGCAATTGCCATAAGAGGGTGATGAGTACAATAGAGAGACATTTACAGGGCTAAACATATTATAGATGTGTCTGATTTGACAGAGTTTCAGTACAGCCAGACACATAGTTCACATGTCAAAAGCATGTTTCCAACCAAAAGTGCAGTACTGTACTCTGCTGTTCTACAAACACTGCCTAAAATAGCAATTAGGAAGTGTTATGAATAATTAAAAAGCAATTTGTATATAGTGTATATTGAGAGTAAGGCATTGTGTTCCTCTGGAATTTTGAGCTGAAGAGATTCCAAGTATGTAAAATAAAAAAAAAAAAACTTCTCAGTGTTTTTTTGTCAAATCACAAAAGATACACCAAACCAAGGAGATGATAAGCAATATAATGTGAATTGATGTTCCTATTTGCTTTTTTCATCTTTAGAAACATACACACACCAAATTCCTTTTTATCTTTGATATTTGGAGGATTATTCATTTTTAAAATCCATCATCCAGTCTTAAGACATGCTGTATAGCAGCACTTATATTGACTGCCAGTCTTCAAAGTGCATTTTATCAAATATCTTTTACTTGCAAGAAAAGCTATCTTTCTTCCTCTGTTTTTCTTTCTTTTTGACCTGCAACCATGAAAGCAGATTTGGGCTGATAAGAGCAGCTCAACACATCTCTACAAGGGATGGCAGCAGCTCCCCAGCACTGTCCATGCTCCCCTTCCCACTCCCAGTTAACCCAAGGCTGGGCTCTGGGCATCAGGTGAACAATTCTCCACCTGCATTTCTTGCAGCCAGGTTGGCAAAGTCTGCCAGGTGATGGAGGGCAAGCTAACCCCAGGAGATTCTGGAAGGAGACCATACGCTGAAGGAGATGCTCCATCTCCAGCCAAGGCCAAGCTTGGCTCAGAGCCCACAGCTGTTCCCAGCCAGGGTCACTGGGCAACTCTTCTGTGGTGGATGGGAAGAACAACATTCATTTAGCAACTGGCCTCAGCTTTTTCCCCTCAGCCTGGAGGGAAAATTCATGCCTGCAAACAGCAGCTGGGAAGAGCCAGGAGGGAAGGTCTGAGCTGCACCATCCATATCAAGGACATGCTCCAGGCTGGGAAAGGGCAGCACTCCCAGAGTGGGCAGGGGCAGGGAGAGGACTTGTCCCCATGTGTTATACCCAAAGTCCAGCATAACAGCATTTCAGTGGAGAGTTAAATAAAGTTGGAAAATAATCCATAAAGCACACTTTGATGTCTTTGGGGACAGAAGGCTCTGTACTGTGCACAGCTGGGTGAGCTAATATCACTGAAAAGCTTCAAAATACTGAAATGTGCAAGATCACTCGGTGCCAAAGTTACTCTGTGATGACCCAGGATATAAATTATTTGCTAAACAGAGGATCTATACACATCCCAAACATGCCAGGCAAGAGGCTGACACCTGATCCTGGCTAGTCATGGTGTGGCAGCACCCTCCAGACCCCAGCATCCTCACCTGCCAAAGCCTTGTTTGTAGTTTGTTGTGTCACATTAAATTGAAATCTTTCATTGCCTGGCTGGGAAAGATAATAGAAAGCAACATTTCAAGGTGATCTACCCTTCCAAACATAATCTTTAGCAAATTAATAATTAACCAACTATTTATTGGTCAGCTGATACTGCTCCAGATAGGACAATGCACCAGTGAGATCTCACACAGCCATACTTCTCTTAATTAAGCACAGGTGAAAGGATATTTCAGCTAACCCAATTACTCGGGAGAACCTTTGGGTAGAAGCAGCAGGAACGTTATGATGCAGTTCTGCACCCCAACCCAGCCCTGCAGGCTTTTCCTGCTGCTTCCCACCATGCCCAGCTGACCCTGTCAAGGAGCCACTTGTCACACCTTCAGAGAAATAGCTGTGCATGGTCTCTGACTTGGGGACCATTTCCTTCTGGATTTGGCCCATGCTTGGGCACCTCCACATGGGATCAGGAATCCTTTCTCCCAGGTACTCCCCAGCCTGCCAACTGCTAAATTTCCAGCGTGCCTGCAGCCCCCTTGTGGAATGAGGCCGAAAAGAGGCATTGTTTTAATTTAATAGCACAGAGTTATTTTTAGCTGCCACCGGGCTGGTCCTGCAGGTGCTGCAGGCTCCTGGGGCAGGAGGAGCAACTCCTGGCATGGTTCGGGATGCACTGGAGCCACTGGCAACCTGAAGGCAGATTCAGCTCCATATCATACTTAAACACCAGCAGAATGTTTGCATTGTTTCTCTATAATCCCTCAGCATAGGCTTCTGGTTGGGTTTTCTGTTTTGGTTCAGCCCAAAATTGGGGATTTTGCTTCACAGTGTTGTTTCCAGCCCTCCAGTCCAATTCTCTGCTCACTGCAAGACCAGAGGCACTTCCAAGCCTGTGCTGCTGCAGGCTGTCCAAGCATCTTTCTCACTTTCAGTGTTTCCCTGATAAAATAAATCGCTAGAGATACCAAGTGGCTTTTAATTTCATTTTCACTGAAAACACCTTGCTTCTCAAGATATCACACCTGTCCAAATCCCAAGTGGGATGCAGGAGGCAGCCAGTAGTCCAGGAGCAGAGGCATGGGCTCAGAGGCACCCAGAGAGAGAAGCGCAATTAACATGCGGAGCTTCCCCAGCAGAGCACATCAAGGAGCAAGTGGGTGAAAAAAAACAAAACACACTACGGTGTTTCTAATAAACTAAGAAACTTTTTTGACTTTCATGATGTACATATGGCCGTTAATTTCCATGTCATGTTATGATTTTTGGCTGAGCCAACAGTATGTATGTGTGGATGGGAGCAAGCAAAACAAATGCATTTTGTATTCAAATTTATACAACTCCATACATTTTTATGCTGTTTATTTGAAAATTAATTTTGGCTTAGGCCTTAGAGACAGCAAATGTTGTCAAGATTTGAGGGCTACCTGAAAAGCCTTGGGGACAGCATTACCCTTATGCATAAGAAACAGCAAAATAAAATAAAAATAAATGAATTTCCAAATACGTCATGGCTAATCCCTTGAGCTGACCTACAAATGAATTATAGAGGGTTTGCTACAGGACTGAGTAGATCTTGTGATTTCACTGAGAGATTTATCTTATTTTCCAACTTATTTTCATATCTTATTTCCTTTTCTTTTAGAATTAGACTGTAAATAAAAGAGCTAAGACCGAATGAAGCTCCCTTTCACCGCACTCATATTGGATTGATAAATTAAAACGGTGAGATGAGTTTTGTATGACCCATCCTCGAGGATTTGGGAAATTTAGCCGATGCAAAACAAGGCATTAATTTGGAGAGGCCTAGCTACTTAC
The DNA here is from genome assembly GCA_013398175.1 of Climacteris rufus. Lineage (NCBI taxonomy): Eukaryota > Metazoa > Chordata > Aves > Passeriformes > Climacteridae > Climacteris > Climacteris rufus. The sequence continues at coordinate 229,578 of VZRZ01003282.1, forward strand.
AATGCTTAGTATTCTGACAATGATGAATGGCATCATTCCAAGCAAATGGTAATTTCACTTTTTGTGACAGTACTTTAGAGCAAAACCGACTTTCTTCACACAAAGAATTTGCAATCCTATTGAACAGAGGCTGTACCTGAATATCAGAAATCCTTCATTGTTTAAGTATCATCTGATATTCTTGATTGGCTCCAGACTGAAGGTTGCAGTTGAATTAGGGAGAACGGAGGTTAAGTCCTAACCTTGAAAGATTTAGCAGCCATTGAAACACTGCCTTTGGGCACTTATTGGCCTGTATTTATCAAAAAACTTTTCAATTCAATGAGGGGAGGGAGAAAACACAAAACTTGTCACATTCATCAAGTGAAGCCACTGGAAAGACATCTACAGAAGAACACCCAAAAAGCATAATCTTTCAGAAGAGCTGATAGAAATGGTAATTGGATGGGATGAAGAATAATACTTCTAAAGCAGGGGTATAGAGAATATAGCTAAAAAATCAAGGTCAGGAAAAGAGAATGTATCCTTTTCAACTTAATAAAACTTACATTTGCCTTTTGTATTGTGGAAAATATTCCAGGTACCATTTCTAATTTATTTCTGCACAAATACTTCTGAGTGAAAACAGGATTACAGACAAACTGGCAGCATGTTTTCTTTCAGCTTACGTGCAGCAAACATAAAAGCATTGTTAGTAGATACAATTAGAAAAAAAAAACCACAACACAAAACAAACTCCAGGACTTCCCTGTTATTTAGAAATGTGGCTCAGCCTTCAGAAACACAGAGAGCATCTTTAAAAAAAGCATCTCCCTAAGGTACTCGAAAGCCACCTTCTATGATTGGCAAAGAGCTCTGACATTGTCTCCCAAACAGGGAACAGAAATGATGAATCATAAAAACTTGATTGCACTTCTTCCTGCCTCCTCACTAACAAGCTAATCAGAGACCACAACGAGTGTCATGTGTAAACGGATGAGTTGTACAGGGATGCTATATTGTCCCATTTTTATCTTGCACAAACACCTCTGGCCTGAACTTTGAAGGCTTTTGGCACATTTCTCAGGTTTTGTATCAGGGGTCCTATCCAGCTGGTGAAGGAGGGGAAATACTGAAGTGCTGTGTTGCTCTGCTTGCCGGGGCTGCACGGATGCAGGTGTCTCCTTACTGACGAAGACATCAGCTAAGGGGAAAAAAATCTGCAAAAGGTCAGTATCTGCACACACAGAGCCTCCAGCCAGCTCCCTAAACAGTTAACAAACAGCACCTAGTACCAAAACATCCCCATAAATAATCCCTGTAATGAAAGTACAGATGAAAGCATTTGTTAATTTTCCATAGTCCAGGGAATTTGGCTATTGATGCCTATTAATCCAAGAAATATAGCATTATATTTGTCAAGAGCGTCTCAGGATGGAGGGCTGGAGGAATAACCCATGATTTGTGATGTCAACATTTTCTCCACCAGACCAGGTACCATATTTTAGTGTTACAGCACATTTAGCAATAGCATTGACTGATCTATTCAGGGCACTATCCACAAGGTTTTCCCACTCCGAGGTACCTGAAAAACAACATTAGCCCACCAGAACTGCAGGTCATCCCCATTTCAGAAACATTCACCTCAGCACATGGTAGGAATAGGTCAGTGTAGACACACAGACATGATGGAAAAGGCAATGAAGGACAAAAATACATAGCAGCAGCCTGAGAATCTGTAATTTGGGGTGAAACCTGCCATCTGGTCTTCAACACCTTGACATCAAGAAAGCAGTTACAGGGGTGCCCTGGTGTGCCTAGGCATTTGTGGACATATGGTATGTTTTACCATTAACTGCAAATTTCCTTACTTTTATTGTTTTCTGTCACAACCATAATGTTTGCTTTAACACAGATTTGCTGCATGAGCGTATTTATCATGCATTTCATGTTTTTCCCAGGCACTCCCCACTTCTTGATTTTTTTGGTCTCCACACTGGTCCAGGCCATGCCAGGGACCGATCCTGAGGACACTGACTCCCCTGTGGGACTTCAGGCACCCATTTCAGCATTAGAAATGCTCTATCCCATGGCAGGGTCTGCACTCCAGGCTTAGAGTTTTCCTCCACACTGCTCAAATATCCCTTTAAATCACCACCCAACTCCTGTACACTTTTCCTTAGCTCAGGGACCTGCCAAATCCCCCCAAGCTGACCACCACCCTGCAATGGCAAATCTCCTCGAGTACTTTCTTAAAGTTTTTATTTTCCTGTCCAAGCCAGACTGGACATCACCTCAGGCACATTTAGCTCTAGCATGAGCAGAGCCTGCATTGCCCCTGCTGTGCACCATGCTGAGATTCCTCCCTTTTCCCATCAAATAACCCCAGGAAGACAACCAGCAGCCCACAGGGAAAGTCAGATCTAATCCTGGGTAACTCAGTGTCATGTAACTCCAGCGTGGTCGCAGCTGAAATAAACCCACATCCACCTCAGCGTCTGAAAGAGCCGAGGAAGGATTTTTCAGGACATGGCCTGTAACTGCAGAGGCATAAATTGGATGGCCACAGTCCACATGGTGATGGCAAGACTGGAAAAATCATGCTATCGGTTATTAAAGAAAGAGGTATTCACAAGAACGGTGCTTTTAGGTAAAAGTTGACTTCAAACATAGAAAATTAAATATATGTTGACCATAAAAAGAAGAACTAACCTCTCACATCCACAATAAATTCCTGTATCACCTGTAGTTATTCAGAGACAGATCTTACATCCCATCTCAGCAATCCTCAGAGCTGCTCTTTGATATCAGAGTAAGTTTTGACCGAGCTGAAGTTGAGTAAACACCTCAGGATTTGGCCCTCTGATGTTGAGCAACCAATTTAGAGAGTACATTTCCCAAAATACATTAAAAGTGTAAGTCTTTACTACAGCAGGCTCCAGGAAAGCAAACAGGACAATATTTGTGGCTGTGGTGGTGTGTGTGATTTTCCAAAAACAGGCTGGTTTGTGGGAAATCACTGAATTAATCACTGCCCCACATAAAAGGAGTGAATTCTACAATGATTTCAGCACGCTTCTACGAATTTATTTATCCGCCTGATGCCACCTGTTTCATTGCCAGTTTCTCCAGCCACATACCGAGGCATCACTGGGGGGGTCAAAGCAGCAAAATTCCTGGGGACCATCTGCTTATTCATAACCCCCAAACCCATATTTCCATCTCAGCATCATATCCGCCCTTATTGGGGGGCATTGTGCACTAATGACCATTATTTAATTAACAGATGAAGAAGCCCTGAAAGCCGCGCCGGCAGATTTTGAACTTGATCTTCTCTCATTTGCTGTCAGGCAAGACCAGATAAATGACAAGTATTTCGAGAGTCTGCAAAGGCCCTTTAGAACAGCTGCACAGGCTTCACCCCTTCTTTGCAGCAGGTTTCTCACTTAAGAAAAAAACACGCTTCATTACATCGCCTCTTACTTGAGCTGCAAGGGTCTATTCAAGGAAGATAAGCCTCTTAGAAATGAAGTAGCGTTGAATTTAGGTTTTGAGTGACAGGAGGAAGGTTTATCCATTCAGCAGACAATACTGCTTTCTCTGCATTAATCTAGGAGGCGGACAATGATCTGTTTTTTAGGCAGCATCTCATCTCTTTTCCCACAGCAGAAGGTGATTAGAGTTCGGAAGCAGGGACTGTGAAAGAAAGGCGAGCGCTATCTCCCCAGCCCTCCTGTTTCCTGAGCGGGCAGGAGGGAAGTTCTCGGCCAAGTGCATCAATCACAGGGCTGGCACTCAGGATGTGCCTCTGGTCAGGGGCTGACCAGGGGCTAGCAGGTGAGGGCACGGACACCCTGGCAAACCCCAGCCCTGATCTCTGCAGATAAACACACTTGCTTGGCAAAGGGAGGTTCATAACTCTGTGCGTCTTGCACTCGAGATGGGGGAGAAACTCCATGGTGTGAGCCCAGAGTAGGTAATAGGTGTCAGAAATCACTTTCCCTTAAGTGGGTCTAGTCAGAGGATTGCTTATCAGGGATGAGCATCAGCATTTCTCAGCTCACCCCTGACAGCAGCGCTCTGCTCACCAGCAGCTCCATCCAGAAGAGCTCCCAACACTCACAAAGAGGATCACACTGGTCCTGCTTTGGAGAGAGGGGACCCAAGCAACTGAGAAGCAGATTTGTCTGAGACCACAGCAGTAGAATGATTGAACCCAGAAATTTTGGCTTTCCTCTTCCTCCACGTGACCTCCCCGTGACTACGTACAACCAAAGGAGACAGGAGCCAGCTCAGGGAGTTCCCTCACCCCATGCAAACTCCCCTAATGATGGTCAGAGACATCTATAAAGTATTTATGTCTCACATCACCTCCATTTTCCAGGTTTAAGGAGCAATCTGCAATTTCAGCCAACTCTCCACTGGGAGAAGTGAGCTACCAGGAGCCACATGACAGTGACATGGCCACAACCTGCTCAGCAGCACTGGCATTTCTCCCTGCCTTTCCAAGATCTGTGTCCCCAGCTGTCAGGCTGGAAGGGTTTTAAGCAGTTCAGCATTTCAAGAACACATGCATAGGCATGAACAGGCAAAGTACTGAGAGAGGCAAATATACTCAAGTGTGAATGAGCACACTGCACGAATGCTGGTGCACAGGACAAGACACCGAGATTTCCAAACTGTTATTAAGCTATCCATATACACATCTTCCTACATCCAAAATAAAATGCAACATCAACCATTTTCTTCAAGGAATCATTATAGCACTAAATCTTCACAAATTAATATTGAAAATACTGATTAACCCACAGAAATTTGGTTTCTTGTTCCCACTTGACAGGGAACCCAGAAAAGGTTATACCCATAACCTAAGGCTGTTGCAATCCACTGGGGAACACCAGGGTTGAAAAAGCCATGACCAAGACAGCATTAAGACCCCATACCTGTCTGCCCAAGGAGCACAACAAGCAAATCCAAGTCTACATGAGCTGAGAGGGTAAAAACAAAAAAATTTCCTAAGAGTATTTCTGCCGTTTTACGTAATGCCCCACGGACACTATTTTTAAATAAGCAAAGCCTCTGTAAGACAAACATTTTCTACATCAGAAGGACTTTGTTGTGTCCCAGAGTGAGGCAGCTAAAGGGAATCCTTTTTCATTGCCAGGACACTCTGAATAACTTTTAAGGGGCAACACAGCAACCTCTGCTGCTGTTAGCGACAGCCCCCAGATCAAACCACAGCGTGCTGCAGGAACACGGCAAACCTTCCACAAATAAGGAGCGTATTGACACATTTTCTCTTCACCCCTTTGTGCTAAGCCTGTGTAACTGTGCTTCACTGAAAGGCTTTTTGTTATTCTTATCTCCGCGCCTCAAAATTCCTCAAAACACATCTGTCACGGCACAGCTTGAGAGCCAGCCCCGAACAACTCCGGTGTCACAGCTCTCCTATCTCCCTCCAACCTCCCAGGTGGGAAGAAGTTTGCACAGACATTTCTTTTGCTCATCGGAGCATGGCTGGCGTGCCGAGTCAGCACCGTGCAGACCCATGTCCTCCCCTTTTTCCCTTCTTCCCCCCACCCCAGCTTTTTTTTTTTTTTTTTTTCAAGGAGACTTAATTGCTTCGTTTCAGATGTTATGTTTAACCTCAGGAAATGGTACTATAGACATGGCAAACAACTTTCTGGTTGTTTCCAATCAGTACCATATTATAAAGTACAGCCAGTTAAGAATCCTATTCATTTTCTTGCCCTGTCATCTTGATCTTATTTGAATGTCTGGGGAGCAGGAGGTGCTCGCTCGGCCCCGCGTTTCAGAAGTGGGGGCAGGAACGTCTGTGCAATGTGTTAGAGACACTGAAAGTTTTCATTTTTGACTCCTTAATGAGAGCGACCTTTGCCACGGGCTGATGAGTTCCATACCTGTCCTGGTGTGTTTTCTGAAAACATTTGACACTGCTCACAGGTTTGACGGGGATATGACTAATGAAGTCTTGGTATAAAAATAATGGGCTGCAATTGCAAGTCATTTGTGTGAAACCAAACTCCTTAAAAACTTGTCTCTGCTCACTTTCTGTTTTCTAAATGAGTCAATAATACGAATCAGATGGCTTGAAGGAATAGACCCCCAAATATTTCCTCTCTCCCTTCTATAAATTAGCTGCCATTTTGTGCAATTTTTGTTGCCTCCAGGCACAGTTTAAATTGGACTGTAGTTACTAGATTGCTGGAGCTATTGCAAAATGTGTAGGCTAATACATAATACCTTGTTTTTGTTAAATGTATAGTAACAGCTCTTCTTGTGAGGTCAAGAGGCCCAGGCTGCTACTACTTAGAATGCATAACAATTTTATGTAAAGTAATGGGGAGGCAAGCAGGAGCATGCATTTCTGCTGCAACTTTAAAATAATCAAAAAAACTTAGGTATTGTTTTCACCTTTTTTTTTTTTTTATCAGCTACAAAGGACAGTGATGCCTGTTGCAAGGCTATGCCTTGCCTTTAGTCCCTGCTGTGGGACTCACCTGTGGGCTGCGGGAATGCAGCATCAGGACTCTCCCAGATTCATCACAGAAGGGCCTTTTGAAGACACATGGCTTATCCTCCACCATCAAAGTTTGAACGCTCTTTAAAATTGAATAGGTAGATCATTAATCTGGCCACCTGGGTAGTCACCTTAGAGCATATAACACACTGCAATGACAACAACAGAAATACCCCAGAAGCTCATGAACTGTGAGAACTCATTCACAGCACAACTGGATGTGTCACTGGTTCTTCCAACTTTAGTATCAGTACTGAAAATTTGTGGCTTTCTTTAAGACTCAACTTTTGGAGTCACGTGAATATATGATTTTAACTATTAGAAGCAGCAGCTTTCAACATGACAGAAGATGGCCTGAAATTCTCACCCAAGCTACTTTAGGAACTCAAAACCTTGAAAAAAAACATGAAGAAGCCCACGTGCTCCAACTTCCATGCTTCCAAGGCACCTAATTAATGAGTTTTGATTGTCAGGAACTGGAAAACCAGTTACAATTACTATGAAAACTCCTGTCATAAACTACTCTGACTGATTTTAATCCAGCCTGACCCCTGTTTGTCCACAGCAAGTTCATACAGGTCCTAACTTTCCCCAACATATACATATATTCCCACATAAAATATTTCAAATCCCCACCCCAAACAAAACCCAGCAGTCTGTTGGCTACAACAAAAGGGAAAAATAGAGGTATGGTGAGAGTGTAGTCATGTGCTCTAGTGCAAAAGGATTCATATTGTCTGGTTTTAGAGCCCATGTGGACTAGAAGGGGCTGCAGGGACCTCCAACCACCACCAGGAGTTTTGTTTGATGTTGGAACACACAATCAAGTTATTTTATATAAGATACTATTTTAGGTGCATTTGGACAGGCAATTGAAAGGCAAAGGTCATCATTTTTCCCTGCAGCTCAAGGATGCCTACGTACCCCGCACAAGTACAAACACACATTGTGCTGCCCTACGTGTGCCAGCGTTATGGATGTGTGGAATAAATAATCCTCACAGGTTACAGACATTTCCCACTACAACCCACAAGCAGGCTCATTAGACCAAAGCTCATTTGTGCTCAAAACATGCAAAGCTAGGAACATACATAAGCCTTTGCAGGACCAGGGCTTAAGTACACACTCAATCTCAAGCTCCAGGTTTGGACATGCTGTTCTTCAGCCCTAGAACAAACGCAACGCTCCGTACGACTAAATATAACCGGTATACAAGAGATTTTGTTTTGTTTTCTTTAGCAGCTCCCCTGTGACCCAACAGAAGTTACGAAACCAAATGAATGTAATAGAGCGTTCATTCCCTGCTTATTGATGTTGCCTCACCCTTGGGCATATTTGCAAAATTTCTTTCTACATAATAAAAGATGGCACGTCGCTCCGTGCGGCCAGTCGGGTTGCAGGCCGGCACCAGTCAGACACGGAGGCTACTCGCTGTTAAACACCTGCTACTTCTGCAGGACAAAGGCATTCCTGGACTCGGGTAAAGGGGATATTCAGCAAGGATTGTACAATGGTTTGTTGGTGGTGTTGCCCAGAGATAGAGCAGTCTCTTTGTGGGGAGTTTACTCACAGCACAGATCCACTCTGTTCAGTGGACAGGCAGCTTCCCTTGGAAGAGGCACACATCCCATTTCATCATCTTTTTTCCTACATAAACAAACACATCCACTGTCACTGACATTTCCTTGCCTCCAGCCCCAAGCAGTTGCCATCAATGGGACACACATTAGACACAGCTCGGCAGAAATAGCAAGAGACCAGAAACCACACAGTCCACATTTTTCTGTCTTCATTCATGGATTCACTGAAAAATCCCCTTTGGCCAGACTGAGTTGCTTTGCTCCTGCCCTCCCATATCCTGTGTGAATGTAGCTCAGCCCCAGAACAGGAGCACACACATGTGCTCAGGATCCCACCTCACTCCCAGGTAGGAAGGGGACCTGGCTGACGGCAGGGGCTCCTCCAGGTGCCAACTTCATGCAAAATAAATGATAACCATAAACTCTGGCATTTTTGTGCCTACAGCTGCCAAACTCTGGGATCAGAAAGCATCCCACCTAGCTTTAGAGAAGGCACTTCTGAGCATGTGATCACAAAACCTCTCGCTGCAGCCCATGGAAGAAGATTGGAGACCTCAGCCCAGGGCGATGAACTCACTATGGTCTTCTCACTCTCACCCACCAACAGGGCTTTGGAATGCCACATCAAGCTGGATCCAAACATTCAGACAGCTCAAGCCAAGATGAATCACCCTCTGTGGCAACCTACAGAGAAGTCTTCTCATCCTTTCTGTTTCAAAGCCTCTCATATTTTCCTTTAAAATACATGGTATCAGCTATGGCAGAGCAAGGGTCCTCGGCCAAACTGTACAGCTCACTGTGGGATTTTCTACTTTCTGAATTCTGTCTTTATTTTTGCTGGCTCAGGCTCCCTTATAGGTAACTCTGCACATATTTTCACCCTCCCTGTGAACCACAGTGCACACTGAAGCTAAACCTAATTTGCAGTTTGGGTATAAACGAGTAATTAGGCATCTACTCCTGCCAACACTTGTGCCAGCAGTTTAAAGCGGGTATGGAATTACTAGGTTAAAATTGCACCTTACACCTTGACACCAGCTCTGAAGAGGTTGGTCCTGGGGTATTGGACATTACATAAATATATGCACAGCCAGGAAGAAAATGGGGCAAGCCAGTCAGGATTCTTTTTAATATATCTCCTCAATTCAAGGGGCCCATTATATATAGTGCTCAGGACGGGAAAAGGAAGACTTGTACCCACTTGGGGGGGCAGGTTATGGTTTAGCCACTAACTTTCCTTTTTGCTCACACAAGGGCTAATTCATAGGTTAAGTGGAGGATTATAGATGATAGAAATGCAGCAGCCCTTTTCCTTTCCTCCCCATGCTTTTCATGTAAAGAGAAAGAAGGCTTCTCTCATCCCTTCTGCAAAAGTGTCGACACATTTCCATAGCTCTGTGAGAGGACCTGCCATTTCTGTCACTCTGCTACCCCTTGTCCTTTTGTCCCCACAGCGTCTTATTTCAGCTTGGAGAAGAATAATTCACAGCTTCAGAAGATAAACCCAGATTTCCTAGCAAATAGTTCTGTAAGAAAAGCCTGGACTGTAACCATGCCTGGGATAACATGAGCTCAGTCTTCTTTTTCACTGATTTGTGAGTTTTGCCACAACTTTAAGAGAAGAAAAATCGGTATCTCAGTGCATCAGCACCTGCAAAGTCACCAGAGACCAGGACCATGTTTTGTCAATGGGAAAAAGGTGACACTGTGGAAATGCAAGGACTGGTCAAATACCAGCCTGCCTTCCAGTACCCAGCTGTACTGCCCCAGCAGACTAATTGTTGTCTTTGCCTGGAAAAACTTTAACAAAATATCAACTAAATGCTTAGAGAAATCACAAAGATTGCTACAAGAGCCTAAGGATACAGAGAGTCACACTGAAAACAAACGTGCAGGAACAGACAGACCCACTGGGCTGCTGAGGATCCAGAGTTACAGACTGGAGCCAAACTACAACCACAGATTTCCTTAAAAAACAAAAAACAAACCCTGCTTGGCCTGAAAATTTAGGAAAATGTACAGGCAGATCCCTCTTGGATTTGTGCATTCATTGCAACTAGAGGATAAGGTAGAGGTGCTGCAGGTTGCTGCATTTTTCAGAGTAAGTGATCATATGCTATTGAGCACAACAGTGAATAAAATTCAGATAAAAAACCCAGGTAACCTTTTTGCTGGCATGAAAATTAAGGCTTCCCATAGCCTTCCAGCAACTTAAATGCCTTCCATTGATAGTTTCCTTTTGTTTCTTTCAATTTTGTTTGGGTTTTTTTTAAGAATACTTGGAATTTTAGCACTGGATCTGCGAGTTGCCTTTTTTCTTGCCTCCCCCCTGTTAAAACCTTGACTCTTTGAGTGCACAACAGAAACATTTGCTGAGTTCCCAGAGGAAAAAGGGAAGTGGAAGAAAAAAGTGAATTTGAAAAATGTATTTTTTGTGGGGGATAAATGCACATTCCACACTTGTTCTTTTATGTAGGACTCCCATTTGTCTTACCCAGAAGCTCTTTGGGTTTTGAAGAGTAAAGTGGGGAACCAAAAAATGTCCTTTCATGGAAAAAAAAATAGTTTAGGATCATCTATACATGTTTTTTCATATATTTTCTATGGAAACATGGCCAGAGCTCACAGTTTCCACCGTAGGTACATTTTCCCTAGTTAATTAAACCCTCTTTCCCCACATGACAAATGGGCCCTTCTCAGGAAAGGGCATGATTGCAGGCACGGGTGAAGTCAAAGAGGGCATTCTTAGTGATTAGACATGAAATACAGACTTGGAAAACAGAGGTTTTGAATGTAAAGAGGGAATAACTTACTGCATCCTCAGGGTAAAGATAATTTATGCATCGTTTGCCTAAGTGAGTTTTCTCTATCTGTTTATTTTGGGTTTAAAAAGTCTATTTATCTGGTTGGGTGTACTTTTAAAAATGTGCTTCCCACGGCCCTACTCTTCTGTTTAGTGCTTATATTTTTCCCAAGCCAAATTCATTAGAAATATGGCCTGGATGATATGTGAGCTTTCAAACGTGTCATGTGGAAAGAGCACGGGCACCGATGGGCCGAGTTTGGGGCCAGTGTCTCTGACCGACTCCAAAAGTACCACTACAGATTGCCAACATGGGGCCAAAAAAGTCATGGATTATGAGAAGGGAGACCTAGAAATCACGAGAGAGTTTATGTTTAATGAGATACTGGGGCTTGGTGCTCCAGGCCACGTTTTCAAGCGCTGCTTTTCCACAAGTGGTGCTGGAAATTCACTGTATCTTAAATGAAAATTTGGCTTGCCCCAGTTGTTTTCCCTATAAAGGTTTGGGCTGGGAGGCATCACCAGCTGAAGCATGCAACCTACATGAAAATTTGGGAGGTTTCTTCCTTTCATCAGAGAAGCATGTTGAGCATCAGGGAAAAAACAAGATTTAAGCTGAGGAACTGGGGCAAAAAAACTGGGCAGTGACACAGAGGAACTGAATGTATTTGAGGGATACCAAATGTATTCAATTCCTCCCACATCCTAGAGCTAAAGGACCACTTATTTCCTTAGCAGTTCTGTTTCTACTTCGTACAGATAGTGCAAGTTCCTCCAGCTTAAATGGGGAACTAGTCCGAGCACAAGGGAAAACAAAACAAAATAAATCCCACCATAAGACAAACATGTTCTTGGTAGTCCAAGTAACTTCCAAGTAACTTGGCTAACATCAGGTTCAAAGGGCACTTGCATAAGAAAAAACAAAAAAGGGTTCACAGCCCAGCAGAAAAAGTGGCCAAACAATGGTCTTCATCAAGTTTCCCCATTTTGCCATCATAAAGAAGCCTTCTAAAGGCTTCTGTGGGGTGGAATCTTTCATTTCTACCAGGTATTAAACTGTGCATTAAAGTGTCTGGTCCACTTTTAAATAATAAATCAATCCCTCACTAATTCAAATCTTCCTCATACTTAGTTCACAGAACCTCTGTCCATCAGGTGCTTGTCCTTCAGAAAGGCAGCAATTTCTGCTCAGGTGGGAATTAGCCATTTTAAAAAGGTTGGTTGTGTACCAGTGTGGTTTAAAATTGGGAACATTTTTTAAAACAAAGGACTATGCATGGCTGGCACTATTCCTTAGTTCTACACACCCACAAGGTTGCAGCAGGAATGCAGAGCTTGGCCATGATCACAGTTGAGACACGGTATTCACCTGTGGTTTACTGAAAGAAAAATCAAGTTCATCACACAACACAAAAAAAAACAGTGGAAGTCTGCAAAATGGAAATGAAAAAAGATGCTGGCTCAATCCCATTTTCTGTGCACATCTGTAGTGGTTTCCAGCATGCGGCCAGCAGTGCATCCCACCACCTGCAGCACACACACTGCCCCACCACACAACGCAGCCTTTCCAAGAGTCCCTTGCACCTCTATTCTGATGGACAGTTAAGTTTTCCAGATGGAAACACTGCCCTGCTTTCTCCTCACTCCAGCTTATTCCCAAACAGCCTTGCTTGAACCTCCCTCCAGTGATGAGACCTCCTTGGAGCTGATCCACCACTCGCACGAGTCACCAAGGGGGATGACAACTGCTTCGTTCTGGTGATTGCTACTTGCCAAGTACCTCAGAGTAGGAAAAAAACTACCTCAAAGCCAGGCCTAAAACCAGGAATAAGCCCAGCATGTATCCACAGCTCTTTTCTGCCATACCTCAGGGACTGTAAAACACACCGGCAAGATCCGGCCCCGTTCCCGCAGCCCTCCCTCAAGTGGCAGCAGGACTCCTTGCATGAGTTGGCAATGACTTACACAGCAAAAGAGCTGCAGGATCGGGCCTTTAATTGCTTAAAAATACACTACCCACCAATAGTTACCTAATTTAGCAGAATATATTACCTCTCTGCTTCATAAATCTTAATTAAAGCTGTTAGTTTTCCTATTATATGATCAAGAAACGGCCCATTAAAGTTAAGCAGTTTCTCCAACTAATTATATACATTATGTGGTATGAGTGTAAAGATGCATATAGCATTCCACTACCAATTATTTTGCATACCCTGAAAAGCACTATCTATTAAATAAAAAACTTGCAGAATTTCATTAATGCACGATTTTTTAATCTCCCAAAAGTCCAAGCTGTCCCACAGGAGTGTGTATACTCAGTGTTGGCTCCTTATAATACAATTTAATGCTCACAAACACAACTAAAGTATTTAAGCATTTATAGAGGTTGTCATAAGTGCTTTACTTATTTTCGATCAAATTCAAGTCTACACTTAATACAGTTAACTGTGGTTATTTAATTTCAAAACTCAGGAATCCAACCTCAAAAATTTATAACAATATAAATTTAGTTACATTGATATAGGATATGTATGCTACTGGGAAACCATTTTTCAGTAAGAAGTATAGAATTGTAAGACCTAAAAGGAGTTATTTTTTTTTAAGTAAGCATTATTTCAAATAAACCTTGTCAGATTTCAAATAATATTTTCCTATTCATCTGCAAAATGATTTCATAATTTTTAATAGTATGCTTCAAGCCAGTGCTAAATGCTATCAAAAACTAAATGTATTTTAATTATGCTTTCTCTTTTGGTAAGAATTCCATGTAAATATAGAACAAATATTAAACTGAGATCTTGCAAATATCTTAAATACATTATTAACCAAAGCACTTCATTTCCTAGCAACTGGCTAGAGAGAATGAAACTTGGAAAATTATTCTTAGTTCCCCATAGACAGTGAATTTATTGCCTGACCACATTAACAATTAAAAGGTATATGCAAGATGTTAGATGTTAAAATATAATGGAAGGAGCGTAACATCTGCTCATATATAGCAAAGAACCAACTCCCGCCCCTAAAAGTAACCTAATCAGGCTTGCAAGAATGCAATATTTTACTTTTACACAAAACATTATGCTCCAAAGGCTGCAGAGAGTCAATCAGGCACATAACAAAGAGGAAAAAGAAAAGCAGAGAGAGCAGCAGCCCCGTCTGATGCTGACAATCTTTGATCCAACACAATTTCGTATCATCCCTCAGAGCTGACAGTGCATTATTGATTGAGACACTGGGGTTGTACTACGTCCTCTTCTGTAGTAATTGTAATATAATTATATCCCATAGGCAGAAATACCATTTCCACCTCTGCCCCTGAAAAAGTAATCTACAAACTGGCTTAGAAATTTGTGAAACAAAGTAGTACCCAACACTCTATGGTATCCGTACTCGGAGTCCATAAATTATGATGCATGTTCTGAGGAAACAGATACATGAAAATGGCAAACACGGTTTTTATATAACACATTATGAAAGCATCTTGGATAAATTGATTTCAAACAATCTGGCTGGGATTCCTTTTATAATCTTTTTTTTTCCCCCTGTTTTTAATTTTTGCACAGATGCAGCTATATAAATAGCAGTATTTCCTGGAATCCCCAAAACGTCAAACCAAACATATTTTCCAATATTAAATGATTGGATTCCATTATATCATTACCACTTAGAATAGGCTATAAATTCATTGATTGAAGAGTTTAATAGCAATGCCTGATCTTTTATATACCATACTTTCACTAATAGAAAATCGGCTTCTTCTGAAATATTAGTATGTTACCCTTTCTAGTAAAGCATATCAAATCACATTAGTGAAAAAGTTGCCAAGTCAAATGGAAGTTTGGTGCCAGTTTTCCTCTTTTTTTTTCCTTTTTTTTTTTTTTTTTTCCTCATGAGGCAGAGAGAGAGAGTGTGTGAGCAAGAGAGGGGGATTAAATTTCTTACTAAACTTGTGGCAGTGAACATAAAATATAATAATACTCCTTTAACATTCCTATCATGATTTTGGTGCTAGCACTTAAACCAGCCGAGGACTGAAGGAGTTAATACTTTGAAATGTGCAATAATTCAGAGAGCTGGCTTGCACGATTTGCAATACACTTTTTTCTTTGCAAGATAGACTTCGGAGCAGACAGATCAACAAAAAGAAGTAGGGGAGGAAAAAAAGGACGACTCTACAACCAATCAAACCAAATGCCAGAGCAGAGGGCAAAGGGATATGGAAACTGAGAAGATAGACTTCCAAGTCCTTTCCTGAAAGTGCTTGGATTTTGAGGAGAGTCCAACATCGCCTGACAAAAGTGTCTTTGTGCAGCAACACTGGGGAGAAGGGAGGAGAGCTCGGGAAACCTAATGAAAACAGGCCAGGCCTTGTACATTAGACCCCATGGAGAACTTTGAATCATACGAGCTGCAGACAAGTCCCGAGAATGTAATGCCAAATTAAAGACCACCAAATATGGGGAGCATCGGGGCAGCACCGGGGCGGATGTGCTCGTGGTGTGGGCCAGAGCATCGCCCAGTGCTTCCCTCCATCCCCTGCAGAGAGCTGAGCATCCTGGGGCAGTGCACTGTGCCTCCCCATGGGGACTTGTGGCTCATTTACCCACAAAAGAAAACACAATGCATTTTTTTTGTGCCTTTTTCTGCAATCTGGTTGAATGTTAGCAGTGTTAATATGCTAGCAAAGAGGGTGACAAACTGCAGCTCCCATTGCAACGACCTGGTGTGGGGCTGAGCTGTCACCTCCCCAGTCCTGCGTGGCTTTCCAGCAGCATTCCTTCTTCGTATTTTGTGATAGACAGTGTATTTACTCTTGTCTTTGGAGGGCTCACAGGACTTGTTAGCAAGGTGCAATCTTTGCAGCTCTCCCTCACCCAAAGCATATGCCTCGTGATCTGAGCAGCAAGGCAAGCACAAGCCAACAAAGAGGAAACCCCTTGTGCCCAACCACCACAATGTTTCAGCATCAAAGTGTGTCTGTTTGCCATTCTTATTCCACCTGCTCATCCTTTCCCACTGTAACACCGCAGCACACCATTACCATCTTTCAAATCAGACAGGGTTTGCCTTGCTCCGCACCTAGTCCCAAATTTCACTACCTGCCCTCCCAGGCTCCCCAACACATCCTTTCTGTACTATCCATTCATATGAAAAACATCCTGATCCCATCTGTCATCCTCAACTGCCACCCTCTCCCTCCAGGTAAAAACTGCTGGCCCTGCATGGAGGAGACGGCATCAGATGATGTGCCTGAGCTGTGATAAATTCATTATAGTAGTGCTTAGTAATGTCACAGGGAACACAACTCTGATTTCATGTAAATCAGCAAAAAAGCTGCAAATAATCTGAGTAAGAGCAGAGGAAGGCCCTGCATGTTCCTTAATTTGTGTCCCATCTCTCCCTTTGACAGCCCCGCCTCCTCAGCTTCCTGAGCCCCTGATTCCATGACCCACCAACAGAGATGAACCCTAAGCAGAGGACAGGGGAGCAGGGGCAGACCTTCTCACCATTACAGCTGCACCACAGGGACAGACAGCGATCTATCCCCAATTATTTAGTCCTATACAAAGATGAGTGCATTTTGACCTAAAAACATTGGGAAAAATCTGTTTTTAAATAACCCATGCACTCTGCCCAGTGCTTCTTCACCAAGGGAAGCTCCCGGGCAAAGGGGATGAGTTTTGCCCCATGAGTGCTGCTGGAATCTCTTCATTTAAAAACCTTTCCTTAAAAATTGAATGGTTGAAAATTTTTAAATCTCTCCATTTTCAGAGCAGCATGAAACAGGGATACACCTCTCCCAGCAGTGAGGCAGGGTGAGAGCCAGCAGAAAAGAAACCAGAAGAGAAGAACCCACCAAGCAGGTGGGGAGATGAAGGGGACACATTTTTCCCTCCTTGTCACAACCTTGTATTATGTGAAATTTGAGTATGTCAGACCTATTTCTTGACTAGTGGCAACAGGCACTGCTGCTTAGTGGTCAACAAAGCTAAACCTACTTGCAGGAGAGCACAGGATTTATTCCCGTTAAAGCCAAAAAGCTTTTAGGAAATGTAGAAGTAGATGGTTTGTGGCAAAGGAGAAAGGAGGTACAAAAAAACTCCAAACATTTTGATTTAGCTAGAAAGGCCCAGCCCCTTTTTAGCTCTGAATAACAAATGTGAGAAGAAAATCCCCTATATTTAAAGTAACACTTAGAAACATGAACACTGTGTTTCCTCAGCAGCTACAGAGCCAACTTCTTCACTCAATCACCTCAAGTCTAGAGCAGCACCAACTGCAGTGAGGTCACGCTCGTGTAAGTGACCTCCATTGGCCAAACCCAAGTGTCTGTACCCGGCGGAAAGCCAGAGCAATCTCCAGCTTTGGTGGGATTGCCCTGGATTTGCACCAGTGTCGCCAGGGGAAACACATGGCCCAATAATTCCTTAAAAACTCAAGGTGGTTGTTTGCCTGCCTCCCCTGACTGTGAAACCTCAGTGAAGGCAGTGGCGTTGCACACACTGTAGCTCACCACAGGTTCTGGCAATTTCTTTTCTGCTAAATATTTTTTTATATTGGATATTTCTGGCAGAATCTGCCCTCCCTTTACAGAATAGCAAGCACTCTGGATGCTCCCTCAGTACCTACCTGGTGCAAGCTGGACCCACAATTCAGAAAACTCTTGGTTTTCCAGACTCTTGTAAGAACAGACCTTTGTCCTATCACTACTACCTGAATTCAGTTACTTTCCCTTTCTTTGCCTCTTCCTTCTCTGCTGCAGTGTGTGCTCCTCTTCTCCACCCCTCCAGGGTTCATTTTCTCTAACTTGGCCTGACAGTGACCCAAACTACTGCTCCTCAAAGCACCAGAATTTCCTCTATCTCTCAAGGTATTTTTTTCTTTCATTTCCCCATCACAACCCTTCTAGGCCATTGTGACACATCAGATCCTTGAAATATTATCCTTTAACCAGGGGCAAAAAAGGCCGTCCATCTCTCCCATCTCCTTTCTCCTCTCAGCTTCCCTTGTTCTCCTCTTACTGCCCACATTTCCTTCCCACCCTCACATCTGTGGTGCCACAGCATTTAAGTGGTTCTACATACACACAACTGGCTTGTTTCTGTTGTCCTTCAGCTGGTTAGATCTGTAGATCTATATACAGCAAGAAGGTTCACGTATCTATTGATTTCAAGACAATTTAAAGTGTGTTTGGCAAGATACCATATGAAAACAGCCCTGTGGGCCATTCTTCATCCCACTACAGTTGATGGGATTGTTCAAGTCAACATCAGCACACAACACTGCGTCCTGAACATTTTTGGTCCATAAGCCTGTCCAACACTGAAAATTTTTGGTTCATAAGCCAGAGACTTGCTTTTATATTACCTTGAATATTTCTTTTCAAATAATCAAATTTACAGTCAGTCTAGTCCCAATAAGACATCTGATTATTGATAATTACTAGACCTATCAGGCCACCAATAAAGTACTATATTTATCCATCAGATATGATTTTTATCATGGATGGCCCTGTTCCAAATTTTACAAGAGGTTAATTTTCACTAAAAAGTAGTCATGGATGTGGCAAGGAAACATCTCAATGTTATTTGTGCATAGTAATAGAAAAAATAATTAAAATTATATTAATTGCCTATTTGAACACGGACAGACTAGTTTTAAGCTGAAATCAGGATCACCATTCTGATGGCTGGGACAGTCTATACCACTAGTATTTTATAAAGATCATTTTATCACTAGATGCATTAAGAGGATATCTCCAAAACTTTCTTTTCTACCATCTAGAATAAAGTTAATATTAGAGACCATGGAATATGTAAAAAAAAAAGACCATGATACCACCACACTCTGCAGAAACCCAGATTTGACTCTGAAGTTAATCAATATTTCAGGGGTACCTGAATCCAGCATTTTGACTTGGGGCCTTTGTTACAATTTATAAAAAAGTTTTTTCCATCCCTAATGTGAGTTTGATTCATTTCCACTGTCATTTACTTAAGACTGGACACACCCTGGGGGCTAAAAAAGAGCAGAGGTGATGGTGCCTTTGGCTTTGCAGGGGTGTGGTGGGCAAGGGACCTCTTTGCCTGCGCACCGAGCACCGCGAGGGCTTCCCAGCACCGGTACTAAATCAATGCAAAACACCAACACAGAGCATGCATCTCATTTCTCAGAGCCGTGTGCTTCCCAAGCTGCTTATTCAATCATTCGAACAATCTCTAAAACTGCATCTTGCGCCGCACGTGTCCTTTCGGTGGGAACCGTAGGTGCTATGATCAAAGTCATGCTGCACCTAATCAGTGCACGAGACATAATCAAGAATCTTTTTTTAAGACGTGTTCAATTCAGCGGAGGGCAAGGACTATTAGTCTTTTCCTTATTTACTACAGTTTGGGCGAAATTCACATTATTTCCATTAATATCATTCCCACCATATCAATTATTATAAGGTGCACTCAATAACGCGGCTGCGTTACACCTCGAGCAAAGTGTCTTTCAGGGCGGTTTCTCAAGCAAACAAGATTTACATCCTCATGCAAGATCCACGGCTCTACCAAACTAGTGCCATATGTCTTTTTCCTTCAGCCATCGCCCCAGTGACAAAATCCACAGGGTAGATTCGACGTGGTAAAGAATGTCAGAAACCCCGCGAAGGAAAACAAGCAGCAAAACACAAAGTTGGATGGGATTGATTAAAGCAACACTTTTAAGTGTGTTGAAACAAATTTTTCCCTACAGTGGCAGAAGAAATCCGTCACAATAGATTTAGTTGTAAATCAATATGCAGAGGGGAGGAATCTCATGTGGAAGGGTTTGGTTATGTATTGAACATCCCAAATGTGCACCCATTGGGCAACCTAAACCAGCAGCACCACATGTGTGTACATCTATGAAACAGCACCTCCACTTTCCTTTAATACAAAATTCCTGAACACCTGGATGCTTCCAAGTCATGAAATAAATGCTTGTAGAATAAAAATTTACAGTCCCTCACATGCATTAAAGTTGTTTAAACACTTTTTCAAAGCAAGAGCCTTTTTTTATCTTTCTTTTTTTTCTCCCCTCTCCTCTTTTAAATGGCGAGCTGTATTTTATAATGGAGCGCCAGCTCTCCGGCGAGCCTCCATTCTTCCAGCCCTGACAGACTGTTTGTCAGCTAAACTCCCCTTGTCATGTATCCCCACCACTGCCAACTCATGCACGGAGACCTTCACTTTTACTGCTACCACTTGCACCCTGCGCAACCTTTGTCATTGATCACTGATCCAACCCAGTGCCCACATGTTCTTCAAGTGCCTACACAAGTAATGAGGTACTTGTGGTGTAAAATTAAACTGTCAACTGTCAGCGATTGATAACCACAGCGAGAGCTGACCTAGAACACCTGCACCCGTGGCCAAGACAGGTGTGACACGTTTGATCGCTGAGCCCTACTAGTCAGCGTGACCCGACGGTGTCCCTCCATGGATTTTGCCCCTGACAGAGATGCTGTATTTCAGCCCCAGGTTTCCACTGCTGGTGAAGGAGCAGCCCCCTCCCCAGCCACCACGGAATCTCTCCTCCACCGCAGTGGCTGCAATGTGAGCAACACCAGATTTTGGTGATGACAGATATTTATGGCCATGGTGCATCTTGCTACCTCCCCATCTTGTTCTTTCCTGCTTCCGATTCCTCTTCATCCCAGCTCAGCAGCAGCCCCCCACATTTATCATCACTGTTCATCCCCTTTATGAAAGCTTTTGTGAGGACCTCAAGGGTCTTTATTCTTGTAGGTGCATCGATTTAAGAACAACCTTGAGTAGCATTTATGGTTATTTTTATAATGTAAAGCCTCTGGTTCTGCTTCTGTGTCACTGCATGGCAGGAGCGCAGAGCTGAGCATTGCTTTGGCATCATTTAAGTAAACTCAGTCTGATGCTGTTGGGAGTATGGAATAGGAAATCTCCATTCCCCTTCTTGTCCATTCCATCACTGCCATGGAGAAATGCATCCCTCTTCACCCAGCTCTAATTAGTTTTAGCTGTGGTTACCACAAAATGTTTAGCCTTCTGTTCATATTTAAATATTTTTATTAATAATTTTGAACTATTGATTTTTCACTTTAAGCAAAGAGGAGCGTTTCAGGCACAGACTGTCTTTTAAAACCCCCTGAAACACATCAGAAAATAATGGCAGGAAGGTTTCTCCCCTCCCCTCCAACAGTTGCACTATATTAAGTTCATGTGATGAGAAGATAAAAATCTATTAACTTGCTGCTGACCTTATCGACACAAGGATCTCTGCAGACATTACAGGAACCATATCTCTTCTGACTTTTACATCCAGAACCTCATGCACCAGCGTCCCAAACCAAATATAAAATCTTCATGATGAGTGAAACAGTGACACATACTCCGACTCCAGTCCTGGCGGCTGGCAGGAGACACAGGGTCCTCTGGGGCCTGGGACCAGCCTCTACTTTCAATTTGACTTCAGGGGCAGATTTTTCACCATATGCTACTGGGGGCTCTGAATCAAAACAGTTTCCATAGGACCATATGCTAGGAGGCAAATGTGCTGGATACAGAAAGGCTTTCTGCTCCCCCATATCACCATGATGTATTGCAAACATAATTAAAGGTGAGTAACGCGGGCGCTCCTGTTTGGGTTAATCATTCCATTTTACAACTGAAGCCACTATAAAACAAACCAATTTTCAAATTAGACCAAAAGTCCATCTAAATACACATTGCTCACAGACTCTTACACCTCCCACATTTCCGTGTATGCAGCAGACTCCTCCTTGGCACAGAGAGTAGCTCTGAAAAAGCTAACGATTTAAGTTTTATATTTTTTATTATTACTATTATTAATAAAAGCAGAGCACTGGCTCATACCTTCATGTGATGCTTCTCCCATTTTAGCAATCAGTGAAATGGGACCATCACAAGCACCATCACACTCCAGGTGCCACAAGGCAGGGATGAGGTGGTCTCCTTAAGCCAGCAAAGGCGTAGGTGGCAGTCAGTAAGAGCCACCAGGGTGGCAGCAGCATTTGCTGCCCCTCAGCTCTGCCTGCTGAGAGGCAGTGGATTTCCAGGCAGTGAGAAATAAGCCTTCACAGGATGCCAGCAGGGCTGCTCCACAAATAACCCCGGCTGGATTACATCAGATGGAACTAGAGTGTTATGACACCAAAGCCAGCAAAGGCGTAGGTGGCAGTCAGTAAGAGCCACCAGGGTGGCAGCAGCATTTGCTGCCCCTCAGCTCTGCCTGCTGAGAGGCAGTGGATTTCCAGGCAGTGAGAAATAAGCCTTCACAGGATGCCAGCAGGGCTGCTCCACAAATAACCCCGGCTGGATTACATCAGATGGAACTAGAGTGTTATGACACCACCAACCTGTGTTCACATGGTTTGCCAGCGTCACCAACACCTAAATTTCAGGAGAATTTGTACAATAGCATATTTAAGGGTATTTTGTTTGGACTGGGGCAACTACGGGGTAATTTAGATACAGCTCAGTAGGTAAGGTGTCACATACACACATCACACACCAGAGGCAGGGCTCTGTGTCAGCAAAGCTCACCATCTCCCAGCCCACAAACATGGCCAGCACTCCACCCAGCTCCTCCATGCTTCGATTAAAACCTAGACCCGATGCCAACAAACGCAACAGCCAAAGTTTTCAGAGGATATCTGGAACTCGAGTGAGCGGCTCCCAAAGCTGCACAAACTTGTGGCTGAGCCTGCAGAGCAGTTTCCTGGTGACGAGTCAGTGTGTGCAGTTATCACCTCCTCACCAGGGAGGATTCAGTGCCAAACACAGGAGTTTTCTAGGACATCCCATGACTCACATCTCCTGACCTTATGGCCTGCTCCGGCCACCCACTGCAGGAGACAAGCTGCTGGGCTGGAGGGACCTGTGGTCTGACCCAGCACATCTGGTTTTATGTTTGGGAGTGTGCTCACGTAATTTTCTAGCAGTACCTGGAAAATCCTCAAGCGTGCTATTAATTTGAAAGGCCAGTGTCCTTCCAAAGCTCCTGGCATGCCAATGCAAACCACTTGAGGAGCTCCAAGCTGGAGCAGTGCCCATGCCCCATCCCTCCCCATGGCTCCAACCCCTCCAACATGTTTCACTCCAGAGAGCTAAGAGGAGCTCATGGTTAAGACAAGGACTGGCCAAACCGCATTCTGTATCCCTGTTTCAGCCCCCCGTGTTCCTCCATGATCTCTAGGAAAATAGTTTCATTTCTGTGCAACCCAATTTACTCTTGTTTTACAAGAGCTAGTAGCAACACCCATCCCACAGAGGTGTCGGGAAGCGAATGAGGTGGTTAAACACGCCTAAGCCACATTCATATCATGAGTAATAAAAATACATTACAAATGCCTAACAATAAAGAAATAACATGACCCAAGCCACTGCTGGTTGTGGTTGTGGTTTTGTGAAACAAAAAAATCTTACTGATGGGGAAAATTGCTGATGATTTGCTTCACAGAAAGAAAAAATAAACAAGAACAGTATAACACGGAACAAAGTCACAGTTTGATCGATGATGCTCTTTATATTAATAACTGATGCAGGCTGAAAAATTTGGATGTCAATTCAAATGTTTTCAGGGCTCAGAGATGGAACGTAGAGCTCTGCATGCTGAATGCAGCAGTCCTAATGGGAGGATTCAAACAGCTCATGTTCATCCACTCCAGGCACCAAAATCTGATACCAGAACTGGGACTCATTGTATTTACAAGCAAACCCTTTTATTTCTATTGCATATTCAGTTTTCTGTTGCTTCACTGCAAACAGCATCTGCAATTTGTTCACTAGAAGGAGCGTAGATACATTGCTCCTCACTGATGCTCCCTGCAAGACAAGCTGAGATCAGAGACTGCAAAGCAGCCCAAGGAGAGATCAGTATGTAAAGTATGTCTGGAGCACCACATTCAGCTCACTCCAGCATGCGCCATCAAGGAGAAATTAATGATACGTGGAAAGCTCATTCCAGATGATCACAGTGACCAAAACTCTTGGACCTAGAGACTCTCATTTCTTTTTTTCCCTCTGCACCCAGAGAGAATCCCTCTTGTTTTTATTCTGATCACAGAGCTGACTGGAAAACCAGAGCTTCCCCAACCACCCAAGTGGAAGCAAAAGTGCTGATTTCAGAGCAATGAGGACGAAACAGAACCCAGATCATGCGCCTCCCATCCTGGGGTTTTGGAATCAAAGAACAGTGCACACCTTCTGGCATCATAAACAGATACATAAAAGTAAAATTAAACAGCTGAACTCTTGGGTATTCCTTGGGATGAGAAAAGAGTCAGTAAGAAATGACATCAAAGATAGGTTGTTTACATATTGGGGGACCTGTCTGCCCGTCTCTTCACATTGATTTTTACGGTACAAAAATATTATTTCAGTGACAAGGATGTAAACCTTATTCAAAACAGGATTTAAACCATATCCTGCGAGTGAGGCATCTCTTCAGATAGCCTGCCTGCTCTTACAGCATACCGAAGGCATGCTGATTTTCGTCTGCAGTGTTTGTTAAGAGGGTCACAATATCAGGAAGCAGGAGAAGGCTCATCAAAGCCTCGTTGGTTGCCTTCACCGCTCATCAGCTAGACAGTACCTTGTTTTTTAAAGCTGGGCGGAAATGCATCTCCAGTGACCCATTGTTAGAAACTTCCTTTTGTCTTTAAGTTTGCTGGAAGGAGTACGGGGCCCCTTTTAACTCTTTTCCAATAGGTAATTTCCCTTAATTAGGGCTCTCATTACAAGTGAGAATTTATCAGACATGATTAAAGAAGCATCTTGTCTCTTTCCTATTGCCTCCAAAGGCGCATATTTTGATCTCCCAGCATGTCTTGCAAACACAGATAAGCACAGGCGCTGAGCTGCGAGATCACAGCAGAAATTTGGCCTGCTCAGAAAGTTCATGTTTGGAACTCGGCATCCTCAGCGCTTCCCTCTGAATCGCAGGGTGTCAGAGCTGCCGCCGCCGGGGAGCGCGGGGCTCCCGGGGCAGGCAGGAAGCCGGGAAGATGCGACTGCAGAGCTGAGCTCCAGGGCTTCAGGGAGCCACAGCTCCTTAAAAACCCCGTGTGCAGTACACAAATCACCTTCCTGCACATCCCTGGGCTTCACTCCTTCAGAGCATCCATTTAAGGCAGCCATGCCCTCCGTATAAAAGGGCACCTCTTACCTGTGCCCATGGGATTTAAATGAAAAAACTGAATGTGGCCCTTTTGGAGCACCCCTAAATGCATTTCCCCAAGTTGCATGTGTGAAAGATCTGATACAGAGCTTGCTGAACCAAAATCCTGCACTCGTATGAGTTTGCTCTACAGGTGCAGCCCTCTGCCATCAATACCTCAAACACTGGCCCTGCTCCTGATGCCTTCTCCTCAGCATCTGCTTCTCCAGGAGGAAAAAATCTCCCACTGACTTCCAAGGCAGCTGGATTGGGCCGGTATGTTAAAAATGCACTTGGGCTCTCAATAATATTATTTACTCTTAATAAGCATGAGTGATAAACTCGTGGCCAAGTGTACTATTTTATAGAGTAACTAGGGAGATGCAAGTTATTGTTTCCTTCTGTGAACCAACCAAAAGCACCAAAACTCATAATAGCAAGAATATTAATTTGCACCCCAAAAAAAATACGCGTTCCAACCTGCAAATTTTGATGAGCTTACTCTGATTAATGATCTAGTATTTACAGTCACATTGAGCAGAGTGAGCATTAGTCTGACAATAAAGAAACAATAAGGAATTTTCCAAACATTAAAAACATTCCTAATCTCTGAATCACCTACAGTCCGAGGTGTCACAAGCACTCATCTCCGTATGTGTCACCCACAAACATCTGTCCCCTCTTCCCCTCGCACGAACACACATTCCATTCAACCACAGATACAATCAGGCTTTAATTTTATTTTTCTCACATAATGTTAATCAAGAGCTAAAAAGATAATTTCCTTCTACCACAAAGCAATTCCACTGTGGTGGAACAAACTGTTATCTTAAGTTTCACAGAGCAATTGTTCAATAATTCCTGTTTGTGGCTCTTTTCCAAATCCTTGAGAATAGCTGAGGCTGCCAACCCTTCTTAAAAAAAAAAAAAAAAAATCACAACAGAAGCCGAAAAGCACTTGCTGTCACTCAGGGGTTCAGTGGTGGCAGACTCGGCCATTTCTCAGAAGAAACTCCAGCTCTAAGACTCCGACACGCAGAAATGCACTGTCTGTTTGAAGACAATTGCCTGGAAAGATATAAGCTCCCAGACTGTAAATTTGTCGCAGCACTGGCCCTCTGAGATGGTGTTATCTTGGCTTGGTGAATTCAGTGAATTGGAAGCTCCATGAGGAAAAACAATAAGAAGGATACTTGGCATTTCTGCAGTGTTTTCTACATGCAAAGCACAGAACAAGCTTCAAGCGTTTAATGTTTATTAAAGACTGGGAGGGTGTTTTGTTGTGTGAAAGGAAACTGATAACACGGATTTCTTCAGCAAAAGTAATAAAATGTTCTGGTTTTATGGGGGAAAAAAAAATTAAAAATAATAACAGCCCTTAGTCAGAAAGTACCCTGCATGTCAAAATGGCAATTAATTTTAGCCCGTGATCTCACTGAGGAAAGGACAGTCATTTACTGTCACTCGTACAATGAGCGGCACAACAGGGCGCTGCCCTGCCCGCCGTGGGAGTTACCATCAGACAAATATTAGAGCAATATTAATCACCACAAGTGAAAGTGCAGCACTAAGCTGCCATTTCAAAGTCTCTGGGTCCAAGCCGAGTGAGGAATAGGGCAGGGAGGGAGGTCCAGGGGCTCAGCCCAAGCAGCACATGGATCTGGGCTCCCACCCAGCCTCCAAAGCATCCCAGCATAACCCAACAACAACCTGGCCAGGGTTTCTCCAAGGGCTGGGCCATGGCTTGCTCAGGGCAGATCCCACTACTGGGCAGGTCTGGTGTTATCAACAGCAGACTTGCATCATGTTCAACCCCAATGCTAAAAGGACAGGTAAACAAGATTTTTTTTTTGCTCCAGAACATTCATATCCACAAAGATACTTTGTGTAAGTGGATCAACCACCATTTTTTGCTTCATTTAAATGTCTCTTTAAAATGCTTCCAGTTTGGTACAAAGGTATGCACCCAAAGAAGTTATTGTTACTCTACAGCAGAGTAAAATTTAAGAAGCCAGCCCAGATTCTCTTTGCCAACCAAGAAAAAAAGAAAATCCCTCACCCTTTGGTTAGAGTAATACAGCAGGTTTTTTAGGGCTGGAACACATTATTTTATCCAGTCTCTAAAACTCTCTAGGACTAAGAGCACAACAGAGAACAACCGGACCATTCTGGAAAGATGTTCTTGAGGCAGAAGGGGGAAAATAAACAGACAAGGAACCAGCAGCTGCAGAAAAGCTTGGCTGCATCCATACCTGTACTCTGCACAATGGCAGGGAGATTTAGACAAGGTACAGCTAAGATGAAAACACTGCTATAGAGTTAAGCAGGACTGGTTCCCCACCAACCCAGGAGCACTGGGGCTACCTGAATCCCCATCCCCAAAAAAGCCAAAACCCCACAAATATATTACCATGCATTAGCTTCACATTAGCCTTTTGACCTATTAGACAAATGAGATTAAACATATTTAGCCACCCTAAAAACAAGCATCAGCAGGAGCCTCTTGCCATGGGGTTAAAGCCCCATGGAAGACAAACCCACTGGGCTTTCCTGCTGGGGTGGGCCATTCTCCAGCCCGTGTAGCTCAGTGTCTCTGCTATGGGACAAGGGGCTTCTCCTGTTGTCTGTCTGCTCTGGATGAAGCTCAACAAAAGCAGAATCAGTAAGGACAGGGAGAGGGTAGATGCCAGATCACATGTTGCATTTTTGACACTTCTGTCCTCAGCCAGAGGTATCACATTGAAAAATATTGTCTGGAATGAAGATATTTGTTAATTCTTGTTCTCTCCTGTGGCTTGCCAGGCAAACAGTTTTTGAAGGCTAGGTTCTTTTCACAGATCCTCACACAACTCTCACTGAGATCAGCTGGGGTCCTACACAACACTCCCGGACCATCACACGCACCAGAGACCACATCTCTCATTCCAAATCCAGGTCCCAACATTCAGTAGTTTACCTTTCCCACCCCAAAGTCTCCTGACTTCACATCCCTGGCTTTACAGGCGCCCTGCCCTTTAAGTTCCTCCTGGCTCAGGGATGCAGACGGCAGAAGGGCCACCCTGGGCTAAAACACACATACAGGCACATGACTTAACACCCTGATCCTCCAGGATAAGCTATGAGCCTGTAAATCACCACACTTCCAGAAAACAATAGCTACCTCTTGTTTAAATAAAACTGCACCTGCTACATTAACATACCACCGAACAATCGCTTTGTTTTTCCCGAGGCATCCAGGCTGAAGCCGCGCTGCTTCCTGACCCATATACTGAAAGGGTATTCTTAGAAGGGGAGAGGGGTTTCACAGAGCACACCAGTTTAGCAGTGATCACCTTCCTTCCTTCTTTTGTGCTGGGGATACGTGGTTTTGTTTATCTTTCAACAGGTTTATTCCCATCACAGCTCTCCAAGACCTTGCGGGCCTTCTTTGGCAAACGCTGCCTCTTTTTGTTTCCTTTCTTGAGCTATTGCAAGCTCTCAACTGCAATTTGGGCCATTTCGAGTAATTTTTCAGGAGTTTCTTCTCCCATCCAAAGAGTTTAGGCTAAGCAGGTACCAGCTGAACACTTCTTTGCCAAATGTCAACATCACTAAATCGCTTTGCTGTCCCCCCAAGCAGGTTAATTATGATGCCTGTTTCAAGTTTATTTATCTCTACTCAATGATTTTTTATTTATTGTGCTGGAACCCTGTTCTAGTCATTTTGCTCCAATAACGCACTCAGTTGTGACTGAAAAATGGGCTGTTGGAGAGGATGGGTCAAGATGCAGGGAGCAGTAAGAGTTTTGTGGAAGTAGGAAGCAGATACAAGAACGAACTTCTGTTTCACAAAGAAACATCATGTCTCCAGCAAGAGCCATGGATGGGGCACCGCTAAACCAAAAAAAAAAAAAAAAAAAGTGGTTTATTCCTGAATCTGAGCCCAAAGCAAACCCAAATTCAGCCTGGCCTGTACATTTCTGCTTAGATGTGCATCTTCTACAGGTTACTACACTGGAAACAAGCACCTTGCCTCCACTCCCGCATCCACCCGCGGCCAGGAGCGCTTCCTCCCGACCAGCTTTCCAGGAACGCGGTGCCCACTCCTCCTCGCAGCCTCTTCCTGGCCGCCTGCCCCACGCCACGCTTCCTGCTCGTCCCACACAGCTCTCGGCCGGATCCGGCACCTCCCAGTTCACGCAATCATTTCCACTCTCGGCTGCCTGAAGCCAGTGAACTTAGTGGGAGCTGTGCTCCATGGCCCCAGTCAACAGTAACATCAAAGTTCCAGCCATTTAAAACTACAGCTGAACTTATAAAACACCATCTGGATTCAGATCATCCTACACAATCGTAAGAATATTTATCCTGCTCCTGCAGGCACTACTGGTAGGTTACTCCTCTTCCTTTTATTCAAATTACAGCACTGCAGCTTGAGCATGGGGTGGCTTTTTGGGGAGCAGTTCAGAACTAAAAAGAATCTTATCAAACTGCATTTCAAGGCTTTACTTGGAGTTTCAGGTGAATCCTGGAAGCCAGGTTGCAAAGATAGTCTTCAATGACCTGACTGACTGACCACCATGGGAACGGGGATTTCCTCTCACACAAACCAGCAAACACACAAGCCCACACCAGCATTTGCCACAACTCTCTCATGACAACAAATCTGTGTGCCTCATCTACAAAGTGCCCAACCAGTCCACTCTCATTATTGTTCCTTTCTAATCAATATATTAAATTTCTTTTAAAAAGCTTCCACATGCAAGGTGGGACATTTCTCAAAGCCCCATATAGTAGAAGGAATTTCCCTGAAAGCCAGGTTAACCTACTGGTCCCTCTATCAGCAGGATGCATAGCTACATATCAGATGCCAGCTGTCCTGAAGATCTGCTTTGACCAGCACCTGCCACACCCTTCAGCTGTGTTGGACCCCAGTGAGCATCTCTGGCCAATGCCTTGGCCAAACCCCCCAGCACACCATGTCATTTCACTGCCTCCAGAAATGAGAGCCCAAACTGGGATACAAAGCCCTCCTGTGCCTCATACCAGCTCCAGCACCAGGATGGCCAGTGGGACTCCCCAGTGTCTGCAGAGTTTCATCTCTGTGAGTCTCCCCAGTGCTGAGATCCAGCAGTGACTGCAGCCACCCTGGCAGAGCTGTCACTGTGCCACAAGAAAGGCCACCTGTGGGACAGCCAGGTGCTGGGAAGGCTTTACAACTCAGCAGCAGCTTGGGGTCAGGAGGAACCAGTACATCTTACAATGAAGGGAAGCTGAGCCAAGCTCTAGACCAGTCCCTTCCTGACACAAGGGCATTTGAAATATGGATCAAGAACAAAGCACCCTGTTAATAACAGTTTGTTTCGTGCAGTGAAAAATGTGCAATATTGGGTTCACAAGCTGAATTCCAAACTGCTTGGCCATTTTCCCTTCAACTTCCCAAATTTATTGAAGTACAAGAGCTTGGCTCTCTTTAAAGTTCTCAAGTGACTGGCACATCATTCAGTCATGGAGACTCACATCCCCCATCTCTGCTGCATCCAAGGGCAGAGGCAACTCTTGCATGAGCAAATGCCCAAAAAAAACATCTACTTGTGCATCCACAGGTCAGCTGATCACTGCTGAACCCTCAGTTATCAGCCTTCTTTCACTTTGCTGTGCTGGGGACTTTTTTCTTACCATGCTCCTTCCAAAAGCCAGTCAGCTCAATCAGCAACCCTCCCAAACACAGCAATTGATCCTACAGACAACTCTGGAATATGGACACAGAGAGGCCACCCCTGTCAGCATCTCCCAAACTCACACGGGTCAGAGGCTCATTCTCATCAATGCTGGAGGTGAGATACCTTCATCCTCATGGCAGGTGGCTGCCTGCTGACTGTAGATACATCCAACACCTGCCAAGCAGAGGGACCAGCTTCTGTCCCAAGGGTATAAAGTAAAAAACCAGAGGGGGAGAGAGAGCAGGGGGTGTCATTTGGCCTTGGAGCAAACCCTAGAGGAAGCACCACTCTGCTGCCCATGTGCATCTTTGGCTCCCACACCTTCTCCTGCTCTAGTCACTAGAGAGTACTTCTTCCCTTCCCTTTTATCAGTCAGGCTCACAGATTGAATGTTATCAATTGACAGTTTTAAAGCTAAGGAATTGTATAAATTAAATACAGTCTGCAGCAAATATACTGAGGAGCTAGAATTTATATACACACTAGATATGGGAGCTCTTAGTTATTACCCACTTAAGGCTATGGCACTGATGAATGGTAAGGCCACCCCATCCCTGAAGGCACTTTTCATTACCCACAGTATAGGAATATTGAGAGAGTGTATGTATGTATCCAGCATGACTGCTCATTTCCGTAGTTCTCCATCAGGTTTGCATTCAGTTTATAAAATAAAAAATTACTCCAGGGACACATTTCACTCATTCCAGAACCCTATCTCTCTCCCTCTCTCCCCCAGCCCATATCCTGGCTGCCTCTCTCCCTCTCCCAGCCCTGATACTGTAACAATGCCTTTAAATCTGATGGTGCTTATTAAATGAAACAACTTAATTACTATCAATATATAATGTTGTGTACTTCAGCCTCGACCAAGGCGTCTGATCCCATTCTACTCCTGACCTTTAATGGCCATCAAATCAAAGTAATTTTGGTCAGCTCAGTACAGCTCTGACACATGCCCAGGTCAGAAAGATGAAGGGACACTAATCTACCATGTTACCCTGTCCATTGTTTAATACCTTTTTCAATAGAATCTAATAACTGGAGAAATGCCAGTTTTCTGTCTAGTTTGGGTTAAAACCTCTTTCGCTGAAAATAAATAATTATGGAACATTCTGAATAGCCCAGGGTTTACATAATTGGTGCCTCTTAGACAGAGCAATATACTTGCCTTTGAAGTTTGCAAGGAGAGGAATTTAGGAATTCAAATCAGCAGCAGCACTCCTGAGTGCGCTGCGCTCTCCATCTTGGAGGGGCCAGTGCCAAAGCAGGCTTAATTAAGGGAAGTGAAAACCACTTTCGATTCACCAAGGTAACACAACAAGTGCATTGCTTCCTCTGAATTGAGGGGAAAATAGCAGGAATGCTTCCACTCAACAGCAGCTATTCTGCAGGCTGGGTCTCGAGTCCTTAGGAGGGGAGGGGGGGAAAAAATCCATCATAAAATAACCAGTAACACAGCACCCCGTGCATAAAGACAACAGGAGTGTTTAGGTTCAAGCATTACTATTTATACATATTGTTTCCCTAGTGCTAAACAAAACAGGTTTTCCCATGCCAAAGGGAGGGACGCTGCCAGGAGAACTAGACACCCTGTCTGGATCGGACAAATAGCTTGACCTATTGACAGGGCAGCTGGATGCAGCAATATTTTATAGCAGGCTCACTTTGCTAATGCACTTGCACCAGGCCACTCTCAAAGCAACCCACGCTCCAGAAATAAAAAATAAAAAAAAAATTAAAAAAAAAACCACTAACTGCAGCATGAAAACATCACATCAAGGCAGATACCAGTGACTCCCTGGAAAACCAGCCCTGACTGCATCAAATGCAAGGGCAGGAAACTAGGGAAGCATTCAGGGATTGCCAGGTTTCAAACCAGCCCTGCCTTCGCGTTGGTGAAGGAGGGAGGCTACAAATCAGATCTGCCCAGCTTTTGAAAACACCAGTCACGGAAGCTGAGCAGAAAACACAGAAGGATGTTTTTGTTAATTACCCCTTTCTCCACTGCCCATTCTTTACCTGAAGTCATTAGTCATGTAGCAGAGCAGGCAGGTAACAAAACCCAGCGACTGAGATTTATAGGGCATCTCTCAACCCCAGGGTCCCGCAGCAGCTTACAGGGCTGGGATTACATCATGCCAGAGCTCTTCAAAGGCTGAGGGGCCAAAACTGCCTTTGGTGCAGCCTCCATCACTCCACAGGTGCTGCTCCAGGCACAAGGAGCTTTGCAGAGCCACAGGGACAGGCTGGATCTCTCCCAGCCCCTGTCCAAGGGGAGCAGAAGCAGGATGGGGCAGGCTCTGTACAGCTCAGCCCCTGCACTGTCCGTGCAAGGGAAACAGGGAGGAATGCCATCAGCTCCGGGGGAGTTGTACGGGTGTAACTTAGAGCAGGATTTGTAATCAATCCTCACCCAGACACTTACTTGAGAAGGAATTCAGGGTTTGGCTGTACATACACCAGAATCACTTCACAACCACTGAATACATTTGTGATGTAATTGAATCCTCCAGTGATTTTTCTTAAAGACAAACCTTATCCATTTAGGGTCGATGCTGCATCATTAAAGTTAATGGGAGTTTTGCCACTTACTTCAGTGACACTGGGGCTGAGGAGGGATTGGGGCAGAGCAGATCACTCCACACAATGCATCAGCAGCATCTCTGGCTGTCAACTTCTCCAAGAGTCAGGACAGGGGTATTTTTCCACTATTTTGGAGAAAAGTTTACTCTTAAAGAGCACAAACACAGGAACTTGATCAGAGATCTGTGGCCATGCTTTGCCCTGATCCAGGCTGAAGTAAATCCAGAGGGAAGCCACTGAAATCAACAGAGAACCAGTCTCAGCCCGGGCAGCGGTCAGTTGGACACTGAGGGGTTTTAGCATTGCCATTTTGTGCTTCCCCCACACTGGCTTTGCAAGAAAATGTTATCCTCTCTCCAGACACACAGAGCTGAAGTACTAAATATCCTTTTGATTCAAAAGTAAGCACACAAAAGCATTTTCCCTCATAAACTGCCATGCAAACCTTTTCCCTGCCAGCCTTTCTCTGCATCTGATCCCACATCTGGTTGTCCCAAGTGGAAAACACTGGTGAGTTTAAATGGCATGAGTCAACTCCCACAACTAAGAAGGGCACAGCCTAGACCACCAAATCACAGCTTATGAGTCTTTCGTAGCATATTCTGAGATAAAAGATCTCAGTTTTATTCAAACAGAGCCAAACCCTGCTGATACCTAATTTTGCTCCTATTACCTCATTAATAACCTACAGACATTTGCAGCTTACACTTCTTTATGTCTGCATTGTGGTTGTCATACTGAGGCACAAGAGCTATTTCTTGTTGTATTTGTTTTGGGTTTAATTCCCAATTCCAGTCCATGCCTCTGCCACCTCTGCAGGGCTGGGCTCAATTAACCCTTTTGTGTTCTCTTTGCAATGAGCTGTAGCAGTTGACAAGCAATACCCAGTCTTTTAACAGTATTAATGTATTCATGTGAAAATATTCATTGACAGCTTTATGTAGCGTGGCAATCACTAAGAGTGGGATTTAAAGTACAAAAGTGGTATTTAGTAGTTGAGTGTAAGGGCATGTTCACATGTCAGTTAATTGCAAACATGTTTAACATGTGTATTTTCAGCTAAAAACAAATTCATATTTTTAATAGATACTTTTCATATTGGTCAGACTGGCAAAACTGAAATCAAGTAAAAGTAATTTGACCACATCAGGTAAATTCTTTAAAAAAATGTTTTAAATGAGGGATAAAACTGTTTACAAGTTTTTAACTGTAAAATATTTCTTTTCTTCTTGTATCTTGCCAATATCAATAAAGAAACAACATGTATAAATATATATAAACAGACACTTGGCGTAAGAACACATTTCATGAAATATGAGTAATAGAGCAGGAAAATTCAAAGTATATTTCTTTTTTTACTGTACTGAATGGACAGGTCACTGTAAAGAATACATTATGTTCAAATGGATGAAAACACAAAGCGCACGCAGGATGCGTAGGATGTGAATTGGGTGCTCATTTCCAGGTAGAAACGCAAACGTTTTGGTTCATTTCAGATCTCACTTACACTGCACTATTTGGTGTCATTTCATTGACTCCCATGTATTTGGACTTGAGTCCAGCAAAGCACTTAAACACATGCTTAGCTTTAAGCGCACAATAGTCCCCTTGAAGTCAAATTAAGCACATATTTACGTGCTTTGCTGGATCGGGGCCATACTACAGATTTACACAGATGTAAGTGAGCTCAGATGAGCTCAAGCCACAATGTTTGTGTCCAGATTCAAATCCAATTGGCAAATGCTTTCAAAAGCCGGAGGTATTTGGATTAGGGGTTTTGGTCCAAGCCAATCTGTAACTTTAGTATCTGAACCCGCATTTCTTGTGCGCCCAAGACTCCCATCGGCATTAGTGGAAGCTTTGGAGGCACAAGAAGTGCAAGAGCAAGACCTCTGGGACTAAAGAGCCAATTTATTTAAACCCAAATTATAACATTTTTTAACCTTTAGATTAAACCAAACTCCCACCAGAGTTCAGCCCTCGCTCCATTACATTTCTCACCCAGCATTTGGATTTTTTGTTTATCGTATTACTATTGCTTTTGGCCAGCATTCACTTTATTATATAACATTAACCTAGGAAAAACTAATGGGCACCATCAAATAGCTGTTAACATAAAGCACTTATAAACAAGTGCCATTAGCAGACCAGTAGACAGCACAGGAACTCATTTATGCTACATCTGTTAACGCTCGATAAACACAGATTTACAATTTTTAAATGGCAAATGATGCCTCAGTCTGGTCAGAAATTAATTTGCAGGTTTTTCACAGACTTCACTGGTCCAGCAAAGGGGTGCCACATGCTGAATCCACAGCTGTGGATAAGCCAGCTAAGAGGTGCTAGAGCCCACAGTGACCCACACTGTCACCCACATGCAGCCTCTACCATCACAAGTTTTTCATCTGAGCCATCAGACACACAGGTCCCCTTCCACATGGAAAAAAAAATGTTCAAAGCATAGGGAGCAGAAGTTATCACCTACCACTCTGCGGCTCAAGCGGGCTCTGCACGGATCAACAGGTTCCTGCTTCTGGTATTGCTCAGCCCAGAGGTGGCTGCTGGCTTTGGGAAGCCTGTGGTTCCCATAAATGTGGGAAACACCAGCACCGACATGGGAAATCCCCCAGCCCAGAGCTGAGGGCAGCACAAGAACCTGGAGAGCCCTTTCAGCAATTCCTGCCCTCTCCAGAGGATGCTCCTCAGCAGCAGCAGCCTCCAACACACCCCTTACCCTTGCTGTGGTCAGCAAAGCCTCTGTGGGACAGCACAGCCTGGCTCTGCTGGTTTTATCAGACAGTCTTATAAGACTAGCACACCTTTTCTTACTTATTAGCCAAAACCAGAGATGGTGCTATTCAATCACCTCCACCACTGCAAATACAACAGGCAAAGCTCTCCCCACACACGGCACACTGTGAGTGTTCAAGAGACCAAGCAGGCTCTGAGCACCCTCAAAGCCATCTCCCTTCTCACACACTACTGACCAGGGCAGCAGGAAACTAAAGACACAGTCTCCTGCTGCTGCCTGATGGTCATCTGAACCTGCAGCCAGAAATGAATTTTCCCTTTTCTATATGTATTTCTATACATCAAGGAAAGTAGAAAGAATATGGCAGAATCATAGGGCTGGAAGAAGAAACAGCAGAAGTGCTGGCACCCAAGGCTGCAAACACAAAGTAAAACTAGATGTGGCATCCAACACCTATTCCCATAACATTTTAGCTGTGGATGGGGAGACTGTGCTGGGAACAGAGTGGTTTGTCATTCCCCTGAGCTAATCACAAATGTGATCTGAAAAGCACACTTCCTCCTATTGCTTTAGGATTTTGTAACCAACAGTGGGAAAAAAAAAAATCAGTGCCAGTAGACAATACTAAACAAGTGAAAACTTTGCAGGAAAAAAAGAAGAAGAAAAGTAAGTATTTCTCAAGGAAACATCAAACCATTTCTTGCAGCCTCTGCCCAAATTACAGGAGAAATAGCATTTTGTTGACACCTTAAAACTGCTGTTATAACATATATTTACATCCAGGAGATGGAAACACCCCCAGATTTGACTACAGGAAGGACTAGGGGAAACTGAGGCAGCAAAGAAGCAGTAGCACACTTTGCCAAAACCTGAATCATCTCCTGACCCAACCCCACCCCTAACTGAGCAGTACCTGAGATCACGACTCCACAAACAGGCAGCCTCACCTGGAACAGCGTA
The DNA here is from genome assembly GCA_013398175.1 of Climacteris rufus. NCBI lineage: Eukaryota > Metazoa > Chordata > Aves > Passeriformes > Climacteridae > Climacteris > Climacteris rufus. The sequence continues at coordinate 266,659 of VZRZ01003282.1, forward strand.
CAGAACACTTTCCATGGTGTCCTACACGACAAACAGCAAAATACTCAGAAGAGAGAGTGCTGCCTTCTGCCCAGCACAAAGCCAACTTTCCTATTGCTTAATTAACTTGCAAACAAGCCTGAAAGAGAGGGCCCCATTTCACTGTGATGTGGCACAGCTGAGCAGGACCCTGCACAGCTGCTGGAGGTGAAGCTCAGGAGATGCCCAATCACCCACAAAATCTTTCTTTTCTCTTTGTACTGAGTGATTTTCACCCTAGATCTCCCACCATCCCTATGTCCCACCATGTCTCACACCATCTGACATGTCAGGTGCGTGAATATACTGTGTGAGCCTCTGAAAACCTGAAAAATCCTGAGGCAATCACAGAAAGAAATCAGCTGGACAGCCTGAGTACTTGACAGGCTGTAGACGGCATCAGGTGGGGCACAGTCCCAGCTCTTTAGTACATAACTACAAAAGCAGATGTCCTGCTCTTCCACATTGCTTTTTGCTTATTTTCTTTCTTTAAAAAATTATACCTTAGTTGACTGCTTTTCTTCACTTGAACACTCAGGAAGCCAGTAGTGATATAACTCCAATCTAAAATTTACTTTTCTTCAGAAGGTGCTGCACATCTTGACAGAGTTTTTTGAAGATATCGTATAATTTTTTAATAGTCACCAAGGTCAATGTAGCTGTAATACTGGAAAAATAGCCTAAAATCTGATACTAGCACAGAGGGCTAGAAAACACAAGAGTGACTGATGGGTAGTCCTGATAATTCTGTATATCAGGAAGTGGAATGAGAGATGGAGAGATAACGTAATGTTGTTATATAGCCATGAAAACAAGCCTATAAAGATATTCCCAGAAATTAAAGCCCAGGCTGTCTCACCATGATTCTGTGCTCTGAAATAAATGATACCTATGGAAGAATGCGAACCCCAAGGACACACAGAAATACAAAAGGGAGAGAAAAAATCCTTATTTTAAAGAACTGAAAATATTTTCCACTTCTAAATGTTGGAGACTAAAGATCTTGACAGAATGAAGATTGCCCTGTATCTGCTTTCTCCACCACTGGATGGATCCCAGGAGGAGCTGCCAGCGTTGCATCCATCCCTGCCAAAGCGGGTTCTGCTCTCACACCAGTTTTACACCAGTTTAGCTCCTGTGCTCTGGAGCTGTTCCTTTAACATTCTAAGAGGAAAAAACCCTTTGAGCCAGAGCTGTCTGTGAGGCTTCTGTAGCTGACAGAAGGTACAGGCTGGGGAAAGGTCTGTCTGCTCCTCTGATGGTCGAGGAAAAGGCATCTTGGAGAAGAAAGGGATAAGAAGCTCCAAGAGCAAGAGAGTTTGGCTGAAAACCCCACCAGTAAAACGTACTTTCTCTTGCTAGCCTCCTGCAGAATATGTCTTCAAGCTATTGGCAGATTTGGACATACATAAAATATCTTTTGCTAATACATTTTCATGTTAAGTTGATCCAGATAATTTCTGAAATTAAGTATCTTCTTCCATCTTAACATGTATTAGCCATGTACTTCTGTTAACACAGTCCAGTGTCAAAACACAGCAGTAGAGGTTAATATTTGGATGTAGTTGTTTTTCTAGCCATTCATATCACTTTTATTTCCTTTCCTTTTTGTTCTTTCCTTAACCTCTTTTTTACTGCTGTTAAATTCCTTGCTTTTGTTTCTGCAGAAGTTCAGCCTTCCAGCCCACTCTCCAATGCTGTTAGACATCAGCTCAGGCTCAGACTTATTACTTCTGATATGTCACTCCTCAGGCAGGGAGCCTAAAGCAACACTGCTCCCTCCAGCCCTTGCAGGCTTCAGCTGGATCCTCACCGACCTGCAGAGCACAGCTATTTCTGCAGCAGGAACACAGAGGAAATATGTGGACCTGAAGAGCAAGCCCAGCACCTCGGTTTACACTGGGTCTGTGAAACGGGAGACTAAGCAGGAGGTCAGGATGCACAGAGGTGGTTTAACCATGTTAGCTTGCTGAGATAATGTATAAATATATATTTTTTTATATATACATAAAATTGGTATAGCACTGAGGAAGAAGAGGAACCAGGAGAACAGCATATTCAGGGCCTATTTAGTATTTGAAAACCACCAACCATCTCTTAAAGCAGATGTCCTGAATTATTCCTGTGCAGAAAGGTGCCAGCAGAGCTGATTTGTTTGCCTCCTTCTGCTCAGGGGTCTGATAGCAATCCATCAGGCATGTCCCATCTCCCAGTCCTCCTCCCCCCACCATCCACCATCCCTGCCTACTGTCTGGTCACTTCCACCTTATTTCAGTGCTACCTTTGCTGCTGACAGAAAGGGACAGCCCTTCCTTCCAGGAACATGGGCAGGATGATTTTGATGGTTACTGGCTGCTGTATGCACAAGTTGCATAAACAAAGTGGGTAAAAAGACATCAAATATTTTCTCTTTCTCACTGCTCTGTGGCACCAGGAGGGGTAATATATGAAAAGGAAATACAGTCACTGGAATGAATATTCCTTTTCTTATTTCTCTAGTTTCATCACCTTTTTTTCCTTTCCCACGGTGTTCTCTGCATTTCCTTTTCTTATTCAAGTTGCATAAATAGTACAGAGCACTAATGAGGTCTAAACTCTGTTTAAAACCCCAGAAAGGGCTTTTGAGGTTATATCTGAGTCCCCAGACCAGTTATAACTGGAAGAAGAAATGTCTGTGATTTAGTGTCTAATAAACAAACCACCAAGGTCAAGATGGCATCTTCTCCCATATCCATAACCACTTCCCTCAACATTTTGAGCTGTTGCATGTATCAGCAGTACTCCCTCCAATGCCCAGCCATGTTTAATTTCCCTTTTATAAATGACTTTCCAAAGAAAAGTGGGTGTGAATTATTACATTGTAAAATAGATTTTTAAAAGATGAGCCATGCCAAGTGTAAAGTAGTTATTGTGTGAGGAGCAAACATAGCAGAGGTTTATCTTGTAGATTCTGGACCTAGATTTGCACACACATATTTTGGCCAAAAGGCTGAGGGACGAGTGATTTTAATAGCGTTGTTTAGAAGATGACCCTGGGGATTGTGATGATCACCTCACTGGTAAAAATCTGGGCTTTTAAATGAATTTCATTATAACAATGCTTCACCCCGCAAAAATAAGTGTGTGTTGCTCGTTCCTGGACCTGGGTCAAATTATTCCTTTGTCTTTAAAGGATTTTCCCTTCCAGGTCCTACTTAGCCATGCTGGGCTCAACTCTCAGCTTTCCACAGCAGAGCTGAGTGCAGTTGCCATGTCCTGCCCAGCAGTCTGATCCAAAAGTCAATCCAGGTCTGATCCATTTTGGGAACTAGGAGTGCGTGGTACTGCTTCCCACGGCAGATCCAAACACCGTAGGACCTTGGCTTCTCACATTTCTCCCTATTTACAAAACATTCTATCTAAAACCGTTTCGCTGGTAACAAAACAGCAATCAGAAGTTCGGAAATTGCTAAATAAAGCCATTTTACTGCTTAACTTCAAGGAAAACCATAAAATTATCAGTCCTCTCTTTCCTCAGTATATTTTCTTCGCAGTTTGCGATGCTCCATGGGGTATTTCGCTATGTGAACTCCGTGACGGTTTGGCTCCAAATTATCCGAACATAAAACTGAGCTTATGAAGCCTCACTCAGAGGTTGTGTGGACCCTTTTTATTGGCAGGGACTTAAAAAGAGCCTTAATAAACCTTATAGGCTTGAGGGACTTTTTGGTTGCTGGCTCCTGCCAGCCACACTGCTCAGGTCCCTCTCGCAGCGCCCGGGTGGAAAGCGGGCTGGAACCACAATCCAGGGATTTTATAGGGCTGGATTACCTGCCGGCATTGCCTTCTTCCTTCCCTGCGAATCTCAGAGCTGTTTGCTTTGAAAGCAAGCAGGTGATGCTGCAAGGATACTCATAGCTTAATGCAGCTTGATCACCCAAGATTATGGACACAGCCAAAAATAATAGGGTTGGCTAAAACAGAGCCAGGGGGGCCATTTGCTGGTAGGGGGAAAGGTCTGCTGTGATTGAAGGTGAAGCACGTCCACCCATGTGCAAGCAGAAAACCTAGCACTCCACAGTGCTCACTCCGTGGATTTTGCTTAAAGCATCCATTTCTCCTCAGGATTTTATTACTGCCTCCAATGATGCTGTAATTGCACATGTAGGGCAGCAGGCCCCAAGTTTAATCTGCATTTCTCAGGGCCTGAGCTCTGTGCGGGCTGCCCGTGTTTGCACAGAGCTCAGTACAACAGGCATCCAGTCCTGGCTGCATTCTGTGGTTGCTGTTTTAATTCAAGTCACAATAAATAATACTGTCAGGTTGGAAATAAATCTTCTGTGTTTGGTCCATGACTGATCCTTCAGCTTGGTGTGTTGTAGAAGTCCCAGCTGGGAAGCTTTGCTGCATCCCACCCCGGCTCTGACTCTTTACCACCCCTCCTGGCTCAGTCTCAGCTCAGTTTTCACAGATCAATACAGATAATTTCACCTTTTCTCTCATTCTGAGCCTGATCACTGATATTAAAGACACTGCACGAGCTTATTCACTCAGATCTCTCTGATCTGCATCATCTGGAGTGAACTAGTGCATCATTTCTTCGTTTCTCAGCTATCTTGGCTTTATTAGGAGGCACAAGCTCCTGGACAGTAATTATTCAGGCAAAGCATAGCCGCTTAATAGACTTATACAGGCAGCCAGTGTCTACTGAAATATTGCTTTCTATATGAACTGAATCAGGATGAATATCTCATGCTGTTTATATTTTACAATTAAGAAGTCTTTATTATTGCCGTAAATCATCATTATCACGGCACAGTAACAATGAAACAGCAAAAGTATAGAGCAGTGCAGTTAGCTCAGATACAGTTGATATCACTTTGCTTTTCAGTGTTGTATATTCTTAGACCAATGCTCCATGCCAGTCCCTGTAGCCAAAAATACATCAAGAGCCTAAATAAAGTAAAATAGAAACATCACTTCAAAATTATTTCAAACAACATATTTCCTTCTTTTCCTTTATACAGAGCCACAAAGAGAATGGGAAAGATTAAAACTCACCAAAAGCTTTGCTTAATTCCTCACCAAGGTGCAAGTAAATAAAACGTGCCACAGTAAGTTCAAATCGCAAAGAGTTTTCTAGAGGGGAAGGTTAATCATTTCTGTCAAACGTTGGAAATGTTAAATGGTTTTTAAATCAAAAATATAGGCACCACCAGTGACTCAAGCTGTGCTTTAGACATGTTTGGGGTGATTTTTTTCCAGCAGTCAGTGCTTGTCTCTCACATACCTTCTGTTTGTCTGAGATGAAATCGGGAGGCAATAAATGGAGCACTTACTAGAGGCACCAGGTACTTTCAGCAGCAGGGCTATTTGTTCAGAAGGTACAAGTTCAGGCTATTTGGAGAACCACAGTCCTTGGAAAGCAGAGCCCTGCAGTGCAAGCCAGGGGAGCTGGACCCCTCCTACAGCCCCCCAAGTGCCCACCACAGCCCTCAGAGGCCCTGGACCCACGGGCGGGATGGAGAGCACAGGGAAGGGATGGGGCACGGTAGGAAACGAGCACTCAAAGGCACCACAGTCCCCCCATCAGCAGCGTTCACATTTCATCCTAATGGCTAAAATGACTCTTAAATGAGGCCAGATTATAGGGCCAACCTAATTCACTTAGACTGATGTAAATCCAGGTATCTGTTACAGCATCACATGTTGGGGCTCAGGGCAGAGCAAAGGCTGCTGATAACCCCCCCACCCCCAAGGAGGAAGGGAAGCAGATTCCTCCCAGCCAGACCCAGCCCAAAGCCTGCTGCAGTCGGTACAAGCTCCTTCAGCTCCAGTGGGTTTGGGATAAGGCCCACAGTGAGCTCTGAGCCAGCTCTGCTGCCAAAACACAAAATCCTTTTCCATTGGCTTTGCCAGTTTGGTGTTAATACATGTGTGAAGGAGCTTGGGGCAGGGGGGGAAGTTTTTGAGGGTTTGTTTTTTTTAAACTGAGGAATGATTTCACCCTTGTCAGCATGTGGACTTTGTGCAAAAGAACAGGAGAGGAGGAGGGAGATCTTTTCCTGAAGCCATCAGCTCCCTGCCACAGCATCCCTGCAGAGGGTGGATGTGTCCATCACAGGGACCCCTGGGTCCCTAAGGCCAGGTGAGTCCCCTCTCTCTGCTGCAGAAGGGCAAATTTGGAGTCATGGGTGGCATCAGTACAGGGCCCTGCTCACCACACCCAGCTGAAATAAAAGGAGGTTTCATAAAACATGGGATGTGGGACAAAAGTACCCCTTGGACACAGGTGAGCCTCCCATCCCAGTATAAGACTTGCTGCAAACTGGTATCATTTTTATCCTATTTTCCCTAACAAACAGCATTGCCCTGAGCCATCCTCCAGTTTTCTCTGCCACTCAGCTCTTTCCCCTCTGCCTCGTTTTTTGTTGCACATGTCCCACACAAGATGCTGTTGCCCCTTTGGCTTTCCAGGGGAAGGGCTCTGCCTTCCTGTGGCTTCCAGAGCATGTAGCCCGGGCAGTCTTGGAATTAGACTGGGGCTTTTCCAGGCTGCCACAGTATAAACAGTTTCAGTAGGGCACATGTTATACGGTAAGATCATCTGAAACCAAACATTTTCCCACTGCACACAATAAACATTCATAATAAATTACATTATACAAAATATATTTATGGCTAATTTTTTAATTTAAACCACCTGGGAAATTTTTGTTAGACTGGTTGATACGGAGGTCTCAGTATTCTGGTAATCTAATGATATCTAATAGACAAAATAGTATGATGTTACAGCAGTCTCAAAGCTTTCATTTTCTGTATCCCTCGCAGAGATCAAACTGGCAGAACTCATATTTTTTGAAATTTTATACATAATTGGTGATGCAATTGCCAAAAATAACCTATTCATAGAAGTTTTGCTCTTCTGGTTTCTAACTTACTGTGATCACGGAATAGAGCAGCGCACTGCTTTGCAATGGAATATGGGTTTGGGTCAAGGAGCAAGGGCTACAATTGTGTGGCAGTTTCCATTCTGTGGATTATTTTACAGACAATTTAAATTTAGTTTGGAGTTTAAACAGGGCTAAAATGTAGTGCACCCATTCAGACATATAAGCAATTCTTCAGAACAGAAATAAAGCTGTAACTTGGGTATATTTCTTTTCTGAACCAAAATTTTGCTCCAATTTCAGATTTTTCTAAAAAAAAGCTATTGGTGTCAAAGGGGACAGAGTGTTCCTGTTGCATAAAGTAAGCCCAGAACTGTAATTGTTCCACTTAATTGTTCCAATAAAACTCTCATGCTCATCAGAGATCAGCCAAGATTTCCAAAAAGACTCGAGATCATCACAGATCTTGTTGAGCCAGCCTCTCTCCAGTCAATACAAATCCCAGCTCAATCCGTGCTGTGGATCTGCAACGAGAGCTGGCGGCTTGGTAGTTGCTGGACTCGTTTGAAAGTGCAGCCCCTAGCTTTAGCTACTTCCTTGCCTCCTGTTGTTCCTGGGACTTGGAGGCCATGTGGTACATTTCAGCCTTAACTCTGAATTTCCTTTATTCAGAGATCAAACTCTGACATTCCCTCAAGGTAGTGGGGGTTATGTCGCTGCGTATATCCCAGTTTAAAAGACAATGCTTCACTGAAACAGACCACAGCATTAAACCCTGAAATAAAACGAAGTGTATTTCACTTCCCAACTCTTATTGCTGGATTAACTCACATTTCTTTCTCTTTGTTACATATTTAGCACCAAATACAATATTCATTGCAGGCTAGCTTCCCTCCTCCCACACGTATCCGTGGCTGCCCTTTCTTCCAGCAGCACTGGAGAAGGCAATGCCTCGGCATAGCCTGGAGTTGCAAACAAAAGCAAGGGAACATAAAGTCAGTGAATGATCAGGCAGGGTTGCTTTATACCCTGAGAATTTCGATTTTTTTTGATTTAAAGTGGCTATGCAAAGGGACAGAGTCCTGGGAACAACAACATCCACATCTCCATCCCCTTCCCCACCTTGGTGTTTTTCTGCCAGCAAACACCTCCTTCCAGCAGCTCCTGCAGCAAGGGGGTCCTGGAGGTGCTTCCTGATGCTGACTGGGCTGTATCATCATCTATCCTGCCTTGTGTGGTTCCTGCTCTGGGTGTTAAGGACTGCAGCAGTAACCAACTGCACAGGAACACAGCAGAAACCCACTGGAAATCCACCACAGAGCAGTGATTAAACCAGTGACCCCAGACACCCTTCTTTGTATCCAAACCTCAGCTCGTACACCCCATTCCTCCTGCCCATCTTTGAAAAACCCATCATTTCCTTTGCCCTCAGACCCAGGGACAGGGCACTCCTGAGCCCAGCACAGCTCTGAGGATGCCTGAGATCCACGTAATGCTGAGGATGGAAAAGACTTTGAGCCAGACATTGGTTCTGCATTGTCAGAGCTGAACCTGGGTTTTTTAATGACCATTTAGTTTTTAAGTGCATTCCTGTGATCGCAGCCTTGAGCTTATGTCTCCATATGAAACTGCACTGCTTTAACTGGGTGCATACATTATAAAACCAGGAAGAGTGGTCTGGTCTACTCCCCCTGTATAACACAGGCTACAGGAATTCCCTAAATTAATTCCTGTTTGGATTAGCTCATATCTTTTTAGAAAAACAGCCAACCTTAATTAAGACAAAGGAATTCCACTGATGTTGAAACCCACCCAGGTCTCAGTAAATAGTTTTACTGGTTAAATACCTTCACTACTTAAAATATAAACTGCATTTCTAATCTGCATTTGTCCAGTTCTAGCTTTGTCTACTGAATAACATGACACTTGTATCTCCTAGTTTGAAAACCATATGGGATTAAACCTTTTTCTGCTCTTCATAAACCACTTCTTGCCTAACTAAACTGAAATGATGTAAAACTGATTGTATTAAATTACAGCAAAAGAACACCGACTTGCTCCAAAAATGACAGCAAACCTAGTTATATTTTAAATAAACAAATATTATGAATTCTTGGTTGGAAACCTAAGTGTCTGAACAAGCCCTTCCAAAGCTAAAATACATTTGTTTAAAAAGTGGTTTACTGCAAAGCAAGGCAATTTCTGTGGACAAGGTTTCACTAGCTGAGATTTATGAAACTCCATCTGCTTCCCCACTGCCCTTTTCTCATCCACCCTGGGCTGGAGCAACCACCAACACTTTCTTTCTTCCACCACGTACCTGTCCTGGCAGACAATTCACCCCACTTTCTTCTTCAGCAGCTCAGACAGCTTTATCAGGGAGCTGTGCTCCCCAGGACAGCCAGAAATACCTTCTCTGTCCAGTCACCTTTACTTCCATGGGAAGGCAATAAATATTTTACAATGGATACTCCTGCCACGGAAGCACACAATTAGTGAATTTGGGAAGCATCCCAGGGAACAACATCCAGGCTGCTGTACATCAATGCTGTGCTCCCTACGTGCATCCAGAATGTTTCAGAGCCTTTGTGGGTGTACAAATATTGGTGTCAGGACTACAGGCACCCCAGGAACCTGTGCATACCACAATCTCTCTCTGAACCATACACTGTACATACATTAATTGCAGTTACAAATATCAAATGGATTTACCTGCTTTTCTCTCTGCATGTGCACACACAGATATAGGTATTATACACAAAGACACAAACATATCTCCGTGGCATTAGCAGAAAAGTATGTTCTGAACACACAAATCCATAAGCACAGCCACATCCACACTTATGTGCACTTAAATAAGTAGGTGAATAGGTGAATATGAACACTAATAGCCATTTATGGCAAACAACAATGAAAGCTGTCCCTGGAGCCCGCCTAGGGTACAGCAGCCAAAATGATTGAGTATGTACAGGGCACTGCTGCAGCAATGGCACTCACATGGGCCTCCTTTTAGAAATGATTAATATTTAACCGACTTGGTGAACCTGGCTTTGGTTTTAGTTGTGATTAGATAACAGGGTGCACAGAGCTGTCCCGCTAAGGCTGTGCTGGGATGTCCGAGCAGCTGCCACTCGTGCTTTGCAAGAAGACAGACAGAAAGTGAGAAGGGGAGAGAGGGAGAGATATGAGACAGTGAAAAAAAAAATGCTCAGCTCCGTTTGTGTTTGTTTGGAAAGAAAAGGGGGAAAAGCAGCCCGAGAGGCCGGTGTAATAAGATGCTGTAGCTTTCATGAAAGAGGTGAAATAATTTTAAACACAGACACACAATGAGTTTATTTATTTAGAAAGTTGTTAAATAGAGTCTGGGAATTCAAATATTCAATGTTGACATTGTACAGAGCTGGCGGGGAGCCAGCCCCAGCTCTCCAGAGGGACCCAATGGCCACGGCGCCCAGGCCCTCGCCCCTCCCAGCCCACTAACTAGGTAAAAGCCATTAGTTATACCCACAAGCAATATCTGAATCCGAGTCAAATAATGTTGCCTCAGCCAGCCAACTTCAAAGGCGTGTAAGTGTGTTTGGCTTTTTAGTGCTGGAACTGCAGCAATATGTCACACTTTTGAAAGAGTTTTGTAAACAGTTCCTTCCCCTTTGTAGAAACATTTCTTAAGTTTCTTGTACCCCATGTAAACAGCGTTAATTAACAAGGGTTACATTTTTCATTTACAAGCAGGGCTGTATTAATAACGAGCTCGCCTTTGGGACCATCCTTTTCCTTTGTGTCCTTTCTCTGCCCGGCACCGCGGCCGGCCCGGGGTGAGCAGCCCGGGGAGCAGCCGGGAGCACCAGCACAGCTCAGCCACGGGCTCAGCCCTGGGCAGCATCGCCCACCGCAGCACCACAGAATTCGTCCTAAATTCAGTGGTGGCTGTTGGCCCTGAGTAAAAGATAGTGGGAGGGAGAAAGATAGAAAGTGGAGAGAGAGAAGGGGGAGGTTGGGGGGGGGAAGGAGGAGATGAAAGAAAAGGGAAGAAAAGGAAAGAAAAGGGAAGAAAAGGGAAGAAAAGTAAAGGAAAAAAATGGAAGAAAAGGAAAGAAAAGGAAAGAAAAGAAACGAGAAGAAACGAGAAGAAAGGAAAAGAAAAGAAAGGAGAAAAAAAGAAATAAAAGAAGAAGAAAAGAAGAAGAAAAGAAGAAGAAAAGAAGAGAAAAGAAGAGAAAGGAAAAGAAAAGA
>VZRZ01003282.1:285688-306801 GCA_013398175.1 Climacteris rufus
GCATTCATAGGCGGGGAGGCACGCACCGAGCAGCAGCGAGCCCGCGGAACGCTCCCCGAGAAATGCTTCCCTGTGGAAACGCTGCAGGGTGCCAGCTATGAAGTAGAGCTTGTTCTGCCTGGAGGAAGGACCTGGGTTTCCACAACATTGAGACTGGAAGGAAAACAGAGGAAAATGAACAGGCCAGAGGCAAGACTGGAAGGCTGGCGTGGAGGCCACGGTGGTAAATGGGGACAGCGGAGAACTGAACCTGATTTTCTGCTTCCTGGCAGATTTCCTGTGTCACTTTGGTATTTGGTTGCATTTACCCACCCCTCACCTGAAGAGGACAGAGGCTTCCCTGACCCCAAGAGCCGGAGGAGCTGTTTTAAGGTGCCCAGCAGGGTTGTTGGCCTCTGCCCCCAGTCCCACGAGAAGGTGGCGATGCAGGACCATCCCTGAACATAAATCAGGGCTCACATGTGATCTAACTGCAACCAAAAAACTCATTTACTCCTATACCACAGAGAGGTGCAATCAATATCCTCAACTCAAGCTCTTTTCCAAGACTAAAAGCACTTTCTGGCCAAAAATGTCATATCCTCATATCCTCAAGAGGTTACCGCCAGTATGTTTTGCTCTTAAAGGAGCATCAGTGGAGAACGTAATTGGAAAAATTAAAGAGTAGGAGGGGGAAAGTAATTACAGGCCACTAGAGAAAAACAAACATGTTCTGAATGTAGACAAAACACTGAACAGAGGAGAATTAATAGTACTACAAATCAAAAGGGAAAAATGTCAGCAGAGATCAGCAGAAAGTGAACATCCTATTTAAAGCGAAAATAGAAACAAGCAAAATCACAGAGAAACACAGAAAGGGGGAAGGAATTTGAAAAGCAACCTCAAATCAAACTGTAAGAATTGAGTAAATTTTACTCAGCACTCAGTGACAGTTAAAGCTGATGCATGAATGTTTAAAAAATCTGAAGTCCCACTGCAAAGGTGGGTCTGCAGGTGAGAAAAAACACCAGGTGATCAAGACACAAGAAATTTGTGATTTATACCCACTAGGTCAGGCTGGCTCCCATTCTGCAAAGTGAACTGGGCAAGCCTGGAAAATCCCTGCAGAGGAGGAAAGGGGGTTTTCTGTATGTCCCCTGACCTTCCCCTTCCTCCCTGGCCTCCCCAGCAGCTTCCTTTAAGGAAGGAGCTGGGGACTGGTGAGATCTGAGCTTTGAGGAGCTGTTGTCCCCTTTGGGCAAAGCAGTGAAGATGAACAACAGGGGCTGCTCAGCTCTGGCAAGTCAGCAAAACATTCCAGTCGAGCACATTTTCTTTTGCTGGAGCCACATTCTGAGACAGGCCATGGAGGCTGGGGAAGATTTGGCTATTAAGCTGTTTAAAGATAATATGACAATATGTAAGGAGTAAAATACTAATGGGGTGATGGCAGAAAGGCTTCCAGAGCTAGTAGTGCTGAAATAAATGAAATTTTGCAGTGAAAAAATGACATGCTCTATTTTTTGTGGTGAAAGCTGTGTCATGACCAAGGACTGTCATCACGAACACGGGGTTCCCCTTTGTCAGGGCTTTATCTGCCTTCACTCACACAGGAACTACCAGGCAAGAGTGGGCTTCTTGCTGCTTGTCTTTAAAGGAACCACAGAGGCAGGTTAACACATCAGCCTTTATAAAATCCACCAACCCATTTTCCCCTTTAAAGCATAAGGAACACATTCATATTTCACTCTCATTTCTCTCCAGTACAAAAGCACGGGGTCGGAATTAATGAGCAAAGTATTTGTGTGACGTTTTATATTGTATTGGCATTTATATAGTGCTTTTCACAGGCTTCATGTCAAAACCCTTTACAGGGCAATAAATCATATACCTTTCCTGATGAAATTGTATGTAGGCAATTGGGCACCTATCCTGCCCTCAGCAATGTCCCACGTGCGAGACACGGGAAGTGTGATGAAACCTGCAGAAGTGGGTCTGAAAAAAATGGATGTAGGTCAAACCTTCTCCCCTTAATATCCTGCAACACGTTAAAAAGTCTTTAGAGCCCACTTGAACAGTTACAGGAAAGACCTAACCTTAACATGACAAAGCTTCTATTACAGTCTGAATTACTCGACATGCAAATTGAATTGTGGGTCTTACACTTAACCCCAGGTTTTTTTGCCTCTGAATTTAAACAAGTTGTCCATTTACATGGAAAAGAAGGATTTTTCAATTGAATTAATTCCTAAAAATAGCGTCCATTCACAAGGCTGAACCCTAGTACAGAATTTTGGATGTTAGGCTTTCTGTTAGCACCCACAAATATCCCTCCTAACACGAAGTCTGCAATGTGGCAATGCATCCCTACCGTGCTGGCATTCCCCTTCTTATTTGCAGTTTCTCAGATAACGAAGAGTAATGAAGTTCTGAGAACTGTATGCCCGATTAGACCGACTCTTTTACACGTTTATTTGCATTCCTGCCGTGTTTCCAAAGCCACTTCGGGGTAAGAAGAAATGGAAAATCATTGAAAGTCTTTTGGGGGTTGGGAAGCAGCAGCCGGAGCTCTGCTCCGTTGTCTGTCCAGGGGAATCGCAGCACTTTGCCCAGTTAAGGGATTTTTGGGGGCCAAAGGAAGCTTTGTGGAGACCTCAGCCCCTCCCACTCCAACCCCATCTCCCAGACACGGCACAAAGGCAGTGGCTCAGAAACAAATGGAAAATATTGGCGGTAGCTCAACACCATTTGCAAACCACTTTTCCACCTCCCCTATCTGTAACACATGAAAACTGATAACATTCTGCACATACTGGCTGATAGTTCAAATGCATTAGAAACCAACTTTGTTATGATTTATTAGCCGGAAGAGCTGTTGGAATAATTTATAAACGTGAAAGAATAATTTAAAAAAATACTGTCCTCTACCAAACAGACATTTAGATTACTTAATCTAAAATCAAAGTAATGCAGAAGTAAAACAAAAGGTAAAAATACACTGCTTGGTTCCATTAGCTGCCACAGGCTGTGTTAGAAGTGGAGGGTTCTTGCATCTTTTCAGAGGTGATTAATGTCCTGTGAGACCTGAGCACTCACTGTGCAGATGCAAGGAACAAACCACCACGGCCTTTGCTTTCTTTTGAGTTTTGTATCAGGAGCTCTGCACCCACAAGAGCTCAAATTCACACACTGTTGTTGTGCTCCGATGGCAACAGAGCCCCATTTTATCTTTTTTTCCCAGCTGGGTACACAGCTTATTTAGCAGTTTCAAGAATGATCTGTAAATAGGACACATGCACAGACCTCACTGAGATGGATGACAAGGATAATCAAAATGGTCTTTTCAGTGGGAGACACTACCAGCACCAACAGCTAAAGTTGAAGTTCAAGAGTAACCAAGACATTAAAGCCTGAAAGTTCTATTCTTTCTGGCAGTAATACATTTGAAGATTAAATTAGACAAAATGTTTGTAACAACAAACGGGCTTCTGTTAGCATTCAGGATTATGCTCCCAGTCAATGTTTATTATGCTTTTGGTCATATACATTCTAAAGGTCTCCATTTCCTACTTCCATGATTTTTTGATCAGTTTTGTTTAAACTGAGAGCTTTTTGCTGTTCACTTTAAAAATTACTGCTTTTTCTTAAAACTTCTAGCAGGTTATGGTATCTGGAATGACTACTAAGGAAAAGGAAACAAGCTAAAATAAATTACTATCTAATCTAACCCATCTGACTACTTCTAAGGCACCCATTATTGTGGTATCAAAGTACTGGATCTCTGATAGCCTGTGATCTTTGATCTTAAATTGGACCTCCAATAACATTTTTAATTAAACATCTTATTTGATGCCTGCTGGAGCTAAAATGCAAATAAGTGTCATATAAAGAATGAAAGTTAAGAGAGCAGGGAACAGAAAATGATGGCTGGTTACAGCATGGTTATTGTACCAAAACAAAGAAGCCCATCCTCCAGACCCTGTGGAATTAAAACAATCAGTCCCAAGGTTCAAAGACTGAGTAGAAACTACCTAGAAATGAAAAATGTTTTCAATTTATTAAAATTAATAGTGAATAAAACAGTTTGTCAGAAGCAAACTTGTCAGAAGCAAATTTGAGATGCTCACAAGAATAATTTAGAAAAATCATAAATGTTTTTTGCTTCCTTTACCCACCAGTGCCCAGCATATATTCCACTCTGTTGCAATCCTTCACTAGGTATTTTGTAGGACTCCCACACTGGCTGAGACAAACCATGCTTGTCCTCTTTGAAAGATGTTTTCAAATCACTTTGTGCATAGGAATCATTGTATTAAAGCAGGAATTCGCTGCCAGACTTTATTCAAGTACATTCCTCGTTGATTTGGGAAGCTGTTTCTAAGAGACACGAAGAAGGAAAGCATCCTTAGAGCACTGCTCTGTCAGTCTGTGGAGGCTTTTCTGAAAGCACAGATGGAGCCACAGCTTCTGTGGGTGCAGGGCACAGCCTGGCAGGGCAGCCCCAGCAGCCCAGGGTGTGCAGTGCCTCCCACACCAGGGGGGAATTACTCCCTGGAACCTCAGGTGCTGCTGCTTCTGCTCCGGACACAAATACAGACAGCTCTGCTCAGAACTTTCTGCTGGATGTGGAATCCCAAAAGAATTCCATCACACTTCAACTCAGCTTGTAATAAAAACCCATCAAGTGCAGTATCATGGTATTTCCACTACCAATTAATCTCTTTTTAAAACGTCTTTGCAAGTTTTTCTAAAACATTTCCACTTGTTTCTTTCGTTCTGCACTCATCACCACAATATGAGCCCACTCTCAGAGCACACTAATCAGCTCTTCAACCATTTTTTCCCCAGCACCTTCCCAGAGGAGGATGAGTTGCTGTGTAGTGATTTGTAAGATTTAAATTTTTCACTTTGATACAACTCCATGTAAAAATATCACCACTCTGACGTCTCTGAAGCCTGGAGGAGCAGCCTCTTGGGATCTGCTGTCTGGAAGAAGGCAGAATATAAGCAGTGGTCATCCCACACTTCTCTGAGGTCAAAATACAGCTTTGTTTCTTTGATTCATCGCACAGATAATGATAAAAAAAATTATAGTCACACCTACAGCAAGCAGTAAAAACAATTGATATCAGATACCAGAAAGAACAATGATGGAATTTACATTTATCTTACAATGCAGCTGGCATTTCTAACTGCAGGAACTGAAAAAGCCCACGAAAGCGAAGAGCCAAGTCAATTTGGGGTTTCCCTTAGATGAAGCATCAGGGCTGATGTTCATGGGGGGATCAGTTCCAGCAGAGCCATCCCACTGCCTGCCAGTCCCCTGGGATCCCAGCAGACCCTCTCTGGTAAAACAGAGATGCTCTGTCCATGTCTCAGGCTTGAACAGGAGCAGCCAGTTCTGAACAGGAGAATTTGGATGAAGAACAAATGACAAAACCCTATAGAGGAGGCAGGAGAGTGAAGATTTCATTTTTCTCCTTCTTCACATTTTCTAAGGTAACTGTGGTTTAGCCTTTTGGTTTTCATTTTTCAGGAAAGTCCTTAAGCCTAATTCACAGCAGTCTTTAAGGCTGAGAGCTCATTCATCACGAGCAAAATCTCAGATGCAAAGTTTGTGACAGAGTGGTGAGGTGCAAAGTTGAAAGAGAAGGAAAATAATTTTTCCCATCCCAGATATCCTTTCAAAATTTCAGAAGTGCTCTCAAACACAACAAGATGACCTTAGAAGTGGGATTTGTTGCTTGTTTGGGGGTTTTGTTTGTTTTTACAGAAGCTGAGGAAAAAGAGCACTGTAACAGCATCATAACCAAGAATTAGGACTCTCTTGGAATGTGAAGACTTTGGGGGTTAAATCTTTCTCAGAGAGGCAGATCAGAGTTAGAGCACACACCCCCCCTCTAGATTCTAGCCTGAAAACAAACTTTTTATTACAGAAGTTTCACTGAAACTGGCATGTTCCCATAAAATGTTTCAGTGGTGAGAAATAAAGAGTTCCCAAGTGTAAAGCACTGCCAAAAATTCCCAATCATTTCTAGCCAGTGAGCAAGGAACTGTGTTATTTTGCCATCACTGGAGAAGTCCCTGTCCCTGTGGTGCTGTAAGGTCAAGTTTCATTTTGTCCTCAGCACCTTGTGTGTGCACAGGTACCTGGAATAATGTAGGGCCATTTTCAAATGCATTTCAGCAGTTTGTATTGCAAGTCTTTGTATAAAAACAATAAACATGGCTAAAGAACACAGACAGAAAGCTACAGTGACCTCTTTTCTATCCTTTTACAGCAATTTCTCGTCCCTGCATATACACATACACACCCATTCATGATGTATGAAGAGACTTTGGAAATAAATCTTTCAAAAATATTTATTCTTCAAACCTACATGCATTTAAAAGAGAGGTGGGATCCACGTTTCACCTCTGGCACTTAGCACTTGCCACTTGTTCACATGTTGGGAAAGGCTGGGAAAGAGAAGCTTACATTTTCTGAAATTGAGAGCAGGATGACACCTCCCTGATCTGTCAGGACACAAAGTCCTTCCAGAGGAGAAATTAGTCAACCCACACTAACCCCATCTTTTTCCCAAATTTCCTTTGGTATCTCCAAACAGGCAACACAACACCTGCTGTTATCCCAACAAAGCTACCAGAGAGGAAAAGCACTCTGTGTGTCAGAGCAAAGACCACCTCCACTGGCTGCTCTCAAACAGAATCCAGCTGAGCAAAAGAAATCCTGCTTTCTCACTGAAGAAGACCTCATGTGCTCAAAACAATCATGAAAGAATTCAAATGATTCATACAATTTTTAATTAATTCTATCTGGGCACACAGCAGTCTGAGAAGCTGTGGTGTTATATATATAACCTCCTTATGTTTCACTATTTACATTGTGTTATTCTCTGGCTATTTCCCAACTTTATTCACTCACCCTAGAGATCAATTTAGGCACCAAAATAAAATATGATCTTATCTTTGCATTGCAGAGAAAAGCGAAACAACATTTCTCACGGGAGACAGGGGTTAAGGCACTGGACTGGGTGTCAGAGAAGTGGTGTTCTATTCTTGGCTCTACCACTCACTTGCTGTGGGAGCTTGTAGAGCAAGATACAGAGCAGGAATGGAGACTCTAGCCAAAAAATTCCTCCTCTGTAACTTTTCCTCTTTCATTATGCATGAGAGTGAGTTTTTCCAGTGTTCAAGCTCACATCTGAAAGCGAGAGAAACACGACTCAACCAAAATACAGAACCAGCAGAGAAAGAAAATGAGTGGAAAACATCAATTACAAAGTTTTCTTGGGCGCCTCTGAGGAACTGAAACAGAATCTCTACTCACAGAGTGGAGATAGAGAAGCAAATTCAGCCCCGGTTTCAGCAGGCACTGCTCCAAGGATTGCACTGGACCTGCACGTGGGCTGGCTTTGGTCTGTCAAGTTTTCTGAGACAGAAAACAACAAAGACTCAGGCCAGGGGGGAGAGGGCTTGCTTTGGGTTTTTTTTTACAAAAATAGGAACCTACACTTTGGTTTTGCAGTAAGCAATCTGACTTTTAAAAAGTAAAAATAAACTTTATTGGGGCAACTTTTGTTCAAAAGCCGTAGCTAAGACTGTATTCAGAGCTGGAGTAACGAAGTGCCTAAATTAAGAATGACAAACTCACAGTTAACTCCTGCTGGAAGCATTTCCATGCCCTTCCATAGGAACAGACCAGGCAGTACTTCTTGCTTTAGGTAAAAGCTGTGATCTTATGCACAAAGTTACAACAAGTAACAATCATTTTGGGAGAACTGAAGAAACAGTAAACACCCAGGTCCTCACTTGGGCATGGCTGGATCTTGGACCACCATGCCAGCTAATGATTGAAGAGAGAGATTTTTGCAACTGTGTGCAAAATACCATGAAACTGATTTATCCTGACCATATTTATTTGTA
The DNA here is from genome assembly GCA_013398175.1 of Climacteris rufus. Classification (NCBI taxonomy): domain Eukaryota; kingdom Metazoa; phylum Chordata; class Aves; order Passeriformes; family Climacteridae; genus Climacteris; species Climacteris rufus. The sequence continues at coordinate 293,594 of VZRZ01003282.1, forward strand.
ATCATTTTACCACCTACTCAGAGAATCTGCAGCACATTCTGCTTTGAGCCCTGTTGTAGATGTTCAGTGCACACTCAACTCATTTGCTGACAGCTTTACAGCCAAGTCTCAGACCCTTTAGGCTCACAGAAACAGAAAACTAATGTAGTTGTAGAATATTCTTCAATATTAACATTTTTCCTAAACTTTGTACAAGATATATGGGAGTAGTATATACCTTGTTTTAACATTTTAACAGTCATGTGAAATCAAAGACTGACAATAACCGCACAAGAGCAGCTGCTGTGTAGTGTCAGTTCTCAAACACAGGTAACCCTGGTTCTATGTAATAAAATGTATCGTCTTGGCCAAGAAGAATATTTCTTATTCAAGCAATCCCTCAAAAATGCCAGGTTTTCAGAAACTTTTCATCTGAAACTCAGGTACACCTGGACTCCTTTATGGAGTCCAAACATAGGATATACCCAGTCATAAGTGGTTTATTAAAAATGTTACCACTGAATATTGGTCTCCTGACATACAAAGGATTTCTTCCCTCTCCCTTTATTGATGTGAAACCTCTAATATTTCTGACTTTTCAGGGCCTGCAACAAACTGTCCCAGGCAGTTACTCAGGAAGGAGAACTAGCTTCTTAATACAGGAGAAAAACCCTTCCAATTTCATACTTTCTACAATTTTCTATATTTTAATTGCTGAAATATTAAGTAACCGCAGTCTTTAATCTTTCATCTAAGTGCAAGCCACACTTGATATATAACAATTATTTCTTAATAAAATCTAATTATAAAAAATTCAAGGCAGTCTCAGGGAATGTGCAACTGAAACTGTTAATATACCAGAGGGATTATTTCCACACTTATGTATATTAGGCACTATATAAAACATAGGATTGCTTGGGACCCTATCAACAAAGGAGAATTTTTTTTTTTAAACCTGCTTTTTACTGATTGCATTATCGAGTTCAATTTTATTAACTTGAATCTTCTGGGAAGGATATGATTTTAATAATGTATAAAAGGTTTGCCTGGTAGTTGGCTGTTGGCTTTTACTGGATACTTAATGTAATCTGTAATTACTGAGCAGCTCCTATGCTGGCCAGTGTGTTAAGGTCACTGGAAAGCTCTGCTGTGTTGTACTCGGTGTACAAGAACATCCCTCTGGTGATTGATGGCTGCACCCTATGGAAATGTTTTCATTTTGCCCTTGAAACATTCCTTTAAGGAATGCTGTTAGTGTATATTCCTCCTTGTCAAGCAGGAACCTGGGGACAGCCCAAGATCTGCCTTTATAGCAATGAGCACTCAGTAACATCTCCTTTGCCTTTCACATTTGGCTCCCAAGTCTCCAACCAATGATGTACCCACTCTTAATTATTAGAACAGGCTCATTTAAAAGGCACAATCTACTTTGCACAAACATTAAGATGGAAGACACTTGAAGCCCCCACTGTACCTTTTTTTAAAAGGGAAAGAAAGTGTTGCAGGGCTTGGCTTTGAGAAAGTAAACGTTCACCTTTTTAAATATTGTTTCTTCCTGCGTATTTTTTCTTTGAGCTGTATTCCTGAACTATCTGAAACAGCTGGCCAGAACTTGCTGTTGAGAAACACACTTTAAACCTGATGTGAATGGGCTTTATTACAAGACCAAACTGTATTTTAAAGTGTAATATTGCCAAGCCATTGAGTCACCTGTGGCTTCATGTGTCACCTGCTTTGGTGGTACTACCAAGATAAACTTGGAAATAGAAGCAAAATGCTGGAAATATTCCAGAACTGCTGTATCCCTGAGCTTATTAAGCTTGAACTTTCTACTCACAAGATTTCCATGAAATAGACTGACAATTAGAGCAATGTGTTAATCACAGAATCAGCAATTTGTGTTTATGATCCTCACTGGATGCAAACCAACTTTTTGTCCTGGTGGTATAAGTTTGCTACATTAAAAATGGCATTCCTAAGGAAAAAAATCCTTGTGGAAAGTCCTCACGATTGGAAATGAAAAATCAACTTGGTAGAAAAATGAATGATATCAAAAATCTCATTAATAGGTAATCTTTCTTTTTTCTGTACTGCGTAACAATTTTTGTACTGGCTAACACTACCTATAGATTCTATAGAAATTGTTTGTGCTTTCACAAGGAAAATTAGGAGAAAGAGTCTATTGTCATTTTTCAGAATTTGCCATCTACTTTGATAGTTTCAAATTTGCAGTGGCTGCTAAAATTGCTCTGAAAGCAATTAGAACGTGGTCTTGTAAGCCATAGGAATAGAAAGCTGTAAAACACTTTATCATAGGAATAGAAAGCTGTAAAACAATTAAAAACAATAAAGAATCGTTATCTTCACCTCCAAGAAAACAAAACAAAATAAAACAAGGCTCCCTGAGATGGGTTTTAAAGAATTTTTTTCAGTATAGAACTTCATGTTTTAGTGAGTTGGTTACTTGTTTTCTCAGTGAAATTCATTCATTTCATGGTCACTGAACAACCTGCTGCTCTGTGGAGTTGGGCATCCTCATCTCCAGTTCTAGCCAGGAGTGACTATGGTTTTTCTGCATCTCACAGCTCACCCTGGGTTTCCTCTCAGGACCAGATGAATTTCAACTGTCTTTAGATAAGAGACAAGAGGATTTTTTGCTAATTTCAAATCGACTTAGTTCTTCTTGCAAGTTTAAACCTACTGCAAGACCAACACCTGTGGAAACTAAACACTTTGTTCATATCTAATGAAAGAAAAGGGAGATCTTAAACACCATTCTCTGTAACTGCTAAGTCATTAACCTATATACACCAATAAACCACTGCCTTTGGACAAGGCTTGTGATTGTCCACTAAAAACTAATTTTGCTTTACTCATCAGCTGAGTTGCATCATTCTTGCTATCAGAAAATAAAACCAAAACCAAAAACAAAACAACAAACACAACAAACTGAGTAATAAACCACCAAATATTTCTATATCCTGCCTGGCTAAGTCTGTGAGTTTATTTTTTTGCCATAAACAAAAACAATCTAAAATCAACATTAACAGAGAAGAAAGCTGCTATTCAACACATCAGTGAGAACCCCCGTTACCTGTAAGGCCACTACTGAAATCCCTGATAATTTCTTGGGAGCAGAATCAAAGGACTACAGCATGCCACTTCAATTAGAAAATCCAGCCAGAATAAATAGAGAAAACATGAAAACAGCGATTTTCTGGCACTCCGTCTGAAAGGAAGAGTTAAATTAATACATGAAAAGATCCTATCAGCTCTGACTTGTCTGAGTTATTAATTGAACACCTTCTTGGAAACACGTAGATAAAGACGTGTACCTTAGAGAATACGAGATAAGAGTGAAAGGAAAGGGAGAGAAATTAGCAGTTTTGCCAGTTCACTCCCCTAATTGTCAGGCTAAGGCTGTTCAAAGCTGCCTGGAGCAGAGCAATATGAAATGGTAACGAAAGTGCGGGCTGGTGATGCAGAAGATAAAAACTTCAGGATTATCCTTAAACCTACTTATCTTTAGACACAGAAGAGGCTGTAAAGCCAGCTGAACGATATAAAGCTGCTCTAAAACAAGACAAATATCTACTCCATGTGTTATAAACAGTTCAAGCTGCTTCCTGTGATGAAAAACACGGGCTGTACGGTAGACAGGCTACAGCTAAGTACAATAGATCCCATGATACAGTTGTTTAAAGGAATATTAGGGTGATGAAAGAAGTGATGGAATTCTGCTCTTTAGGAGGCTCGGAGGCTGAACTGGAGAGAAAAAGTCGAAGCATTCAGCCTCGGGAAATGTTCCTGGTGCTGGAAGTTTGCGACCTAGAGGGCAGTTTAATGCCCTGGGCTCTCCGGAAACCTCAGGGCTCGCTGGGTTGAACAGAGAGCGCTCCTGGGCACTGCCCATCCTCCAGAGCACTCCGGGATCCTTCCCAGCGTTTTCAGAGCATCCAAGCAGCTCAGGAGGGCACATCTGGAGCCAGCAGCAGTCCTGGGAGCAACTCCCCTTCAGCACTTCGTTCCAGTCAGTTTTTGTCCTTTCTGCCTTGGTTTGTCCCCCACGGAGCGCAGTGAAGAGCCCAACTGGACAATTCAGATAATGCCAATGCAGTCGTAAGAAACAACCTTATTAAAATACAAATTGCCACGCTAAAATGTTTTCTATGAAATTATCGTAGCTGCCAATATCCCATCATTAATGTACAGAAGTCTGATTATCTTTTCAATAAAAACAGAGAAATTCCAGCCTTTAAACTCGTTATCGTGGCAAACCAGAATGCCATGATAATGCATGACAACTTCGGTTTGCAGCTGTAAAATTCCCAAAAGTCTTGTGACTTGCTTATAACTTTGTTAGAGATTATTACCTTCCTCTCTCACACAACTCCCACGTTCACTTTTGGGAAACAAAGTAGATATTCCACAAAAGCGAGCTGTAAATTTATTTGAATAAATGAGAAATATGGAAAGCAATTTATCCTATGACATATGGCTGTGTACTGGAAAGCCCAACGTTTGCACATTTGGTTTCAAATCATAGAATGCAGTTTTAGAGGCAAAAGTAAAATTGAAGATCTGCAAGTGCTGATCTCTGGCACTATTTTCTATGGGGTCAAACCATCAAAATACTTTGTCAAGGTGAATCCTAAACAGGTTAGACAAGAAATATTTTTTTTCATTTGTGTAAAGATATGTTTTAATTATTTTCTCAACCGAATATAAACCGAAAATTAGTAGTGTTTTGAACAAACTTGAAAGGGAAAAAAAATCTAGTGTTAATCAATGTTTCCTAATCAATTGAGTTTATCTAGGATATATATTGAAAAACACATTTTTAAATAACTTTTCACAGAGGGATGACAATTCATTTAATACTTCAAAGTGAAGCTTCGACAGCATCTTTTAAAATTTTTGCTTTGAACTGCGTTCCATAAAAATAAATTATTTAAATCGCAAATGTTACAGTTTGATGGCAGTCTACCTGTACTTTCAAAAAAAGAAAAAACACAGCACAAAAACAAAACAAAACAAAAAAAAAAACCAAACTTATTTGCACATAGAGACACTTAAATTCTCCTCTTTGCACATTGAATTGTGCAATGCACCAAGTTCCACTGCAGTGTTTTACAAATGAATGGCTGTTGCCATCTACTGTTGGAAAAATGGGATCAGCAGCGACAGATAAGAGCACAGATAAGATGTGCAAAACAAAGGCTTCAGCAGCCACAGAGGATCAGCTCTCCCGGGTGAAATCTTTGAAATACAAAATTCAAGTGACCAAAGAGAGGTAGAAAAAAGTCCTTTTTGCTCCTAAGCCACTGACATTTTTAGGTCTGATCCAGCTGGGAAGAACACGGGGATCCAAACATGGACAACTCTTCTTGTTGTACAGATCTGAGCATTGGAAAACCTCACCCAGAACTGCAGATAGAGTTGAGTACACACAAATTTAAAAAAAAAAAAACGAATAAAGTTTAATTTTAAAATACTCTTAGGTCCAAATTACAATGCAGCCTGAAAAGTGGCAATGCAGGAGGTAAAAGCCACGTCCAGCTGCCTATCCAGGCCGTGCAATGCAGAGCTCTGGCTTGAACACCTGACCTGAGCTGAGCCACCAAGCACAGCACCAGGACCAGAGTGGCTCTCCGAGTGGTTTAGCACTGCCTGGGCTTGGTTTTTCCAAACTTCTTTAGGACAAAACAACTTCCCAGCTTGGGTGTGTTGAGCTGAATGCAGAGAACTGGGCAAAGAAAGGCACAGAAAGTTATTACAGTCTTAAACATCTTTAGTCCATGGTTTTAGCATTTAGAAAGATTTGATTGCATCACTTCACTTTACCATTAAATTATTTATGTATAAATGTATTTATGTATAAATGATTGAGACATATGCTTCTACAGTTCCCTTTCCTGATAAATACCCTCAGATACCACATCCAACCACATTTTGAAAGTACCCCTTGTTGAGGCATTCTACAAACAGAATTAGGGTAGGGTTCTATTAATGTTTGCCAGATCTGTCGGAGGTTAAACAGCCTTTGAATTAAACCATTCTTTACTCTTTGATAATTATTATTTCTCCTTAAGACACTTTTCGTTGTCACATAAGCAAGGTCAATTTGAACTGTTTTGTTAGACTCAGTATCTCCGTTCAACCTTAACTCTGCTCGTGCTGTTCTTACAAAGTCTGTGTGTGCTGTCACCCCTGCCAACAACTTTGGGAAGTGTTTAGGAGAATTTTCAGTAAGTGAAAAAAACTCCAGCTTTTCTGTTGGTCATTTCAAGTACATAACAAAGTGTACTTTGAATTTACACACACAGTCACACCAACGTGGGAATCTATACCAATTTGCCTAAGTTTGGCTGTCTTTGCATATAAACCTCTTGAACTGATTTAAATTCTCTTTGGTTTGTTTGTTGTGCACTGACACATCCCATACAACCCAAACAACCACGATTGTTTTTAAACTGATGCAGGAAGGCTAAAAGCTAAACTGGAAACAGATTAATGGAAGCAATGTGAGATAAGATCCTGCTGCTTTCACGTCCAGGGAGTACAAGAAGTGAAAAAGGGTAACGACACTGAGAGGTGGCTGAAAGCAGAGGCCGAGGTGAAGCCAAGAGTGGAGCACAGCTCAGGACCCTGCATGGCACACAGCACCACAGGTGGCTGAGACCTTATCCTTGGAAATGTGTGCTTGGAAATGTGGAAATGGGGGAGGTACTTTAGACCCCTGAGGGGCCCCAGCTCTGTCAGCTCCCAAAACACCCCCAGATGCTGTTTGCACGAGCGGGGTAGTGTTACCCCTCCTGCTATCCCATCAGCTCTATGGCATCTCCTAAGGGATTTCAGCCATGTGGTGCTGGTTTTTCCCTAGGTTCTCCACAGAAGAACATCGATTTTCGCACAGGGACAGAAAGCTCTGTTTAGAAACAGCATGTCAGACGATGACCATGCAAAAAGGAGGCAACTGCAGGCACACAGGAGAGCAGTGAGGCTTTTTCATCCTGCTGGGGGCACCGACAGTGCTGGGTCCCCTTTGGCCAGAGCTCTGTCCCAAATGTGGAGTGACTGACCTCGAATGGGGACAACGCCCTCCTCAAAGAGACCTGAGCGACCTTCAAAGCTCAGCCTAAACATCTGCTACAGAACCTCCTGACTCGGTGCTAAATCCTGAGCATCTGGCACTCAGCGAGTCACCCAGGATGTGCAACCCTAAATCCCAAACCAACCCAGAACGGCAGCCCAGAGTGTGAACCTGCACACCTTCCATAACTCTGCCGAGCACAAGAGCTCCTGTTCTCCCAAACATCATCGTAAACAAGATTTTTTAAAGATTTTTAAAAGTTTTTAAAATCAAACAAATCCGGAGATACTGAGATGAACACTTAGGCTCGGAGGGAAGAAAATCGACCTAATGCCAAACGCTACAAGCTGAAGCTGCTCCCTGAGCTGCGGACTCCGGCAGGTAACTCCTGCCAGGTGATTGCTTTTCCTATCTGCTTCGATGAGAACCATTGAATACCATTCCTTTGCAAATGGTTTTAAACACTTCAGGGGAGAAATAGCTGAGCGCTTCCGTTTTCATTCCTAAACAGCCACATTAGCATGTTTTTAGCACTGTTTCACCGGGGCAGGTGGGGCAGCTGCAGGCTGTTCAGAAACCATAGCAGGCTGTCCCTACAGCTCCATTTGTTGCAATCTCTGCAATAATGCCATGTTGCACGGTTTTCCTTGCTTCCATAAATAAATAGAAACAAAAGTAGACCGCTTTCGGAGTTCCTTAGCATTTTCTCTCTGACATGTGGATCTGCAGAGCACATACTTTGCATGACTACAAAAACTTGGCAGTTTAATCTTATCACCTCTTACAAAAGGGACAGCTTAAAAAACCTCCATCATTTAAATGCCACAAAACTAAGTATATTTGTTTTCTCAGAGAGACAGTTGTAAGGCAAGGAGAGTTTCAACCGAAGAAACATAAGCACATGAAATATCTTGGCTTTGTATGTTTAGTTGAGAGTCTGAAATGAAGTATTTGATGCTAAGTGAAAAGTGTTGCTTGGCAACAAGATAAAACAGTGAAAACACATTTGTTTGAACCCAAGAAAGAACATTACCAGCAGCAGAGCCAGAGCTAGTTTTAGCTGGATCAAATTTATCAAGTAAATTCAGATTCCACTACTAGGAAGGCCCTACACATCTTCGAGTGTGTGGGGTCGGGCTCTCCCATTTCTATTTAATCTGGCCGCAGCAAGTTTCTTTCAAACAGAATTAAAACATTAAGTACCCAAGTTCACTCCTATCCTCTGTGGAACGAAAAAAAAATAGAAGGCCACAAGATGGCACTGGTCAAACGCTCAGGAAATTATCGGAGAGTTGGTAAATGAGCACTGATGATGCCCAGTTTGTAGGGCTATGTCTGTGTCCCACACGTGTGCCCGCAGGTCTGGTGAACCTTTGGTTGATGCCGAATACAGAAACACCAAAAAGGTTTGGCCTGAGGTCAGAAGTACCAGCAGAGGTAACTGAACAGTCAATTCCTGTGATGGCACAGGAGGGGCTCTGGAAATTCCTCCCTCAGGCAGACGGTGCTGCGGCTCAGCACATCGCAGGCAGGTTTGGTGCTGTGCCCTGGCACACTGCAGGGATTCGGTACCGTGCCCTGGCACACTGCAGGGATCCGGTACCGTGCCCTGGCACACTGCAGGGATTCGGTGCCGTGCCCCTGGCACACTGCAGGGATTCGGTACCGTGCCCTGGCACACTGCAGAGATTCGGTACCGTGCCCTGGCACACTGCAGGGATTCGGTACCGTGCCCTGGCACACTGCAGGGATTTGGTGCCGTGCCCTGGCACACTGCAGGGATTCGGTACCGTGCCCCTGGCACACTGCAGGGATTTGGTGCTGTGCCCCTGGCACACTGCAGGGATTTGGTGCCGTGCCCTGGCACACTGCAGGGATTTGGTGCCGTGCCCTGGCACACTGCAGGGATTTGGTGCCGTGCCCTGGCACAATGCAGGGATTCGGTACCGTGCCCTGGCACGCAGTGGGGAGGTTCTCTTCGTGGCAGGGCCAAAGCCTCAGCACAGGGAGAGGAATTGCTAAGGGTGGACAAGCCACACCTTCCCCTCACAATCCCTGTTCCGCACTTCAGCGAGGTATTTGTCCCCAGCTCCGTGTGCTCATTCCCTCACGTTTTCACAACTTTAGCTCCTTGCTGCTAAAATCGATGAGTAAAACTCAACATTTCTTGAACTCGAGGAGTAAAATTCGGCGTTTCTGAGGTTCCATCAGCGCAGGGCTCTCCTACACGAGATCTCGGCGGCGGCGGCGCATCCCTCCCACCGCCCGCACTCCGCGGGGAGAGGAGCACACAACAAATCTCGGCGGGCACCGACGCTTCGGGTGCTGCGATCGCGGTGCCCGGCCGGCCCAGCAGAGCCGGGGGTCGCCTGGATCCCCCGACCCCGAGGGCTGGATGCTCCCGCCGGGGATGGGGTGTTTGGGGGGTGTCGGCGCGGCGCTGGCCGCGCATCCCACGTCTGAGGGAGCCGCGGCTGCTCAGCCCGGCGGCGCCGCGCCCGTTTTGTTCTGCTGGGGTCCCTCGGCCGCCCAGTGTGGGCGGCCCGGTGCTCCGGGTCTCGGCCGTCGCCGAGGCTGACAGAGACGAGCTCTTCGCGGTGGCAGTGGCGCTGAGCCGGCCGACCGCGGCCTCCGCGCGGGGCGACGGCGGGAGCACCCCGGGCTGCGGGAGAGGGACCCCAGTGTGGGCCGGGGTGAAGATCCCCCTCGCTGACGTTTTTTGACGCCGAACCCCTTTTCTCCCTCCGCCCCCCAGGGCCGCTCCCTTCGCCCTCTGAAAGTCAGCGAGTAAAACAGCGGGCGGGCGTGAGGGAGGCAGTCGCCATTAGGGTTAGTCGGCCTCAGGGCCTGCCCACCCCGGCACGGGCCGCGGCCGCGCCGCGCACCGCCTCTTAAACCCCGCGGCCGCGCCCTCCGCGCTCCCATTGGTCAGAGGGGAGAGCTCCTCCGCTGTCATTGGCTGCGGCGGGGCGAGGGGGCGGGGCGAGCCCGGTGGCGGGAGTTTGGAACGCGCCGCGTGCTCGCGGGAGCGCGCCCGGCCGGGAGCGCGCATTCCTTGCCCCGCGGCCCCGCGCCGGGATCCGGGAATTGGCGCCTGCGGCTGGGACGGGACCGGCGACCCGGAGCCGGGCCTGGGGCTTGCAGGGGGATATGGGACTGGTATCTGCCATTTGGGGCTGGGGTCAGGATTTGGGGGTTGATGCCAGGATTTGGGGATCGCATCTGGCATTTGCGGGCTGATGCAAGGGTTTGGGAGCTGAGGTCAGGATTTGGCGGCTGATACCAGCATTTGGAGACTGGTGCCTGGGATTTGCCGGCCGGTATCGGGATTTGAGGGCTGGTATCAGGATTTGGGAGCTGGTGTCTGAGGCTTATGGCCACAACCTGCTGCTTGTGAGCTGGACTTAGGGGCCTGGGCCCGCGTTCAGGTCCATCCCATCCCAGCTGAGGATCTCTGAATGAGGGACCGGACCATCCCTCTCCCACCATTCCCCCGAAGCAGAGCTGTGCCAGCCCTCCCTCCCCCCTGCCCTGTTGGATGGTGACATTTATTCAGCTTTGCCATGACCTCTCTTTGTGCAAGGCGGATGCTCCCTGCTGTGCTCCCTGGAGCACTCACCTCGGACCCCTCTGCTGCCTCGTGTTCCTCAGAGAGGCTTTTGTGTGCTTGCTTTTCGACCCTGAGATTTCCATGGAAAAGCAAGGCATTTTGCAAGTACAAAGGAGTGTGAAACAATAGCCCGGAGCTCTTGGTCTTCCCAACTTTTGTCGTACATATGCTGTGCAGCGTTGTTGTGGTAAAGAGCCTCTTAAAAAAACGCATTTTACACCCATTCAGAAAGATGTATTCACAGACTAAGAAGGAATAAACTGTGTCAGATTTTTACTGCTGTGCTACGGACAGGGAATTGTCCCTGCTCGCTCCCAGGTAGCTGTAATGCTGGGTTCTTTTCCATTAAACGTTAAGTAAAATCTGTTATAAGAATATGTATTCTTGAAACATCTTCTGTGCACCGTGTTAGGCTCAGCCTCCCTGTACTCTGTCACAAGAATCTGCATGGGCTGGGAAGTGAGCCTTCCATCCAAACTGAAAGCTTATTAGGAGAAGCTCCGACTCTCACCTCAACACCTGGGACCATGTATTCAGATTAATTCCAGGAAAGATGCGACCAGAAAACACGAGAAAGGAATGGAGTGGAAATCCTTATGCCAACATAATGATTCATTCATGATAGATTTGGAGCAGATCTTGCCAATCCCTGCTAACTCCGTGCCAAAATCAGGCGGGTGAAAGAGGCTTTAGGACAATTAAACTTTTGATTCTGAACTGTAATGTCATGGAAGGTGGTAAATTTTTTCCACATTACTATGTTTCTTAGTCATCTCTTCCTTGAGCCTAAGGCACATATAACATCATTTTTCTTTAATGCCTTGTACAAGCAGCTTCTCAGCTCTGGTGACTTGTGAAGTGCCACTGCCTTTCAGAATCCATGTTACATGATCTGTAAGCTCACAGCTGTCCTGGTCAAGCTGGAAAACACCAGAGGGCAAGCAGCAGCCTTCCAAGATTGGTGTCGCTGATTGTCACTGTGGGTGACACCGTGACTGGAGTCTGTCACACAGCCTGTGCTGAGACCTGGAGCCAGAGCGTGAGCACAGCCTGCACACACACACAGAGCTGGCACATCAGCCTGCTCGGGGAGAGCTCTGCCATTTCTTCTCCACAGCTTCCCATCTTCCCAGAACATGAAAATCCCATGCTTTTATGGATACCTAGAGGGATCAAACAAAATACAGTAGTATTGAACAAGCACTTTTCCACCCCAGTGACCATGGTAACACCAGCGTCTCTGGCATCTCACCAGCATCTTTGGTGGAGGTATTTTGGGGATGACCCAGGTAAAGGACATCGGGAATGTGTACATTTAAATTATGTGTTTTGTTTTGAAAAGAATACCGGGAATGCATTTGGCCTGTTCACAATCCAGGCAACTTCAGGTCTTCGGAGAAGGTTACAACATGTATCCTTCCACTCCTTGGGCTTTGGCTTGTGTTTCCCTTTGCAAAGAGTGGCAAAACCACATTCCCTTCTGTAGCTCCTTCCAAGTTCTGGTATTTCAGTTCCTGGTGTGCTAGAGAATCCAGGAGGATTAGTCACTTCCACATTCTCCAACTCCAGCTGTAGCGGGAGGCCTGTGGAGGAGACGCTGCCCAGTGTAACACGCTCGGTGTCCAGCTCCCAGCTCTCCGCTGCGCTGCTCCATCCCGACCCTGCCTTGCCAGCGGTGCCAAACATTCTCCTTCTCCTCCCAGCGTCTCGTTCCCACCGTCGCTGTGTGTGGGGAGCGCCTGACACCCCTGCAGAGACCGCACTGGGGTGACCCGCCGGCGCTGCGGGGGAAGCGGAGGATGGAACGGGGGAGGCCGCGGGTCCCGGTTGGAGCGGGGGAGGCCGCGGGTCCCGGTTGGAGCTGGGGAGGCTGCGGGTCCTGGCTGGAGCTGGGGAGGCTGCGGGTCCCGGTTGGAGCGGGGAGGCCGCGGGTCCCGGTTGGAGCTGGGGAGGCTGCGGGTCCTGGCTGGAGCTGGGGAGGCTGCGGGTCCCGGTTGGAGCGGGGAGGCCGCGGGTCCCGGTTGGAGCTGGGGAGGCTGCGGGTCCTGGCTGGAGCTGGGGAGGCTGCGGGTCCCGGTTGGAGCGGGGAGGCCGCGGGTCCCGGTTGGAGCTGGGGAGGCTGCGGGTCCTGGCTGGAGCTGGGGAGGCTGCGGGTCCCGGTTGGAGCGGGGAGGCCGCGGGTCCCGGTTGGAGCTGGGGAGGCTGCGGGTCCTGGCTGGAGCTGGGGAGGCTGCGGGTCCCGGTTGGAGCGGGGAGGCCGCGGGTCCCGGTTGGAGCTGGGGAGGCTGCGGGTCCTGGCTGGAGCTGGGGAGGCTGCGGGTCCCGGTTGGAGCGGGGAGGCCGCGGGTCCCGGTTGGAGCTGGGGAGGCTGCGGGTCCTGGCTGGAGCTGGGGAGGCTGCGGGTCCCGGTTGGAGCGGGGAGGCCGCGGGTCCCGGTTGGAGCTGGGGAGGCTGCGGGTCCTGGCTGGAGCTGGGGAGGCTGCGGGTCCCGGTTGGAGCGGGGAGGCCGCGGGTCCCGGTTGGAGC
>VZRZ01003282.1:307052-329516 GCA_013398175.1 Climacteris rufus
CGGCGGAGCGCGGGTCGGTCGGAGCCGCGGGCTCCGAGGCTCGGGCCGCTCCCCGCAGCACGGGAGTGCCGTGACGTGACAGGTCCCGGGCTTAGCCGGGCTAATCCCCGGTGGGGCCGGGAGCTCACGGCCTCTGCCCGCGCCCCAGCGCTCCGCCGCTGGAATCGGCAGCGCCCGGGTCGGGCTGCATCCACCATCTCGCTGCCCCTCGCTCCGCTGCACGGACTGTCCTGAGTGAGCACGGACACGTTCGGACACCGACTTCTCTGTAATCATTAACTATGTTGAGGGGAAAACAAAGTGAAATCTTGCATGTAAATCGATTTTTTCTTTGCTTTCGCAGATCAGGACAAGGCGGCTGCGTCGCGTTCTCAAAATGCAGTATTCCCATCACTGTGAGCACCTGCTGGAGAGGCTGAACAAGCAGCGAGAAGCCGGATTCCTCTGTGACTGCACCGTGGTCATCGGGGAATTCCAGTTCAAAGCACACAGGAATGTGCTTGCCTCCTTCAGCGAGTACTTCGGGGCCTTCTACAGAGACGCGTCTGACAACAATGTTGTCTTGGATCAGACTCAAGTGAAAGCTGATGGATTCCAAAAGCTCCTGGAATTTATTTACACGGGAAACTTAAACCTTGACAGGTAACAAATACTGTTAAAGGGGTAGAGAGAATAGGGAAATAAACTTTGTGGTAAGGCAGAACTGCATTTTTTGTAATAAGTTCTGGAGGAACAATTAGCAGTGGATGTGGTACATATTGACAACGTGAAGTTCATCTGTTTGTATGCTTTAAAATACCACATGACATGTGAGTGCCAAAATAACGGTGTGTTGTCTGATATTTCACTGGTTGATAGCTTCAGTCTTCTGCTCTCTGTCTGGGTTGGGAGAGATCAAACATCCTGCCTGGTTACCAGGAGAGGGAAGAACAAGTGTGTTGTTTCTGGAGGTGAATTACAATAGTCCTTTTCTTGAAAAGCACACAGAAATTGTGTCTGTGGTAGAGACTGAAGTCTGAGGGATGAATGAGGATAGGCACGATTTTAAAAGATCATGATTGTTAGAATTTACCGTGTGTGTTGCTTAAAATTTCGTATTACAGTGCCCAAAAGGAGTCACAGAAAAAGTGTTTCCCCTCATTCCTGAATGGATTTTGTGCCTGTTGTGCTGCTCCACATACAGTGAGGGTACTTTTCCCTCAGTGAAAGAGATTGTCTCTCATAAGGGAGGTGTGGCTACTTAGAAGTACCAGGTCCAGGATTTTTGCTCCTTTCTCAATGTCTGATGTCAAATGCGGGCTTCAACCCTCTTTGTTTCTACTGAAATGGGAAAACTCATACTCAATAATTTCAGCACACAGATGCAGGGTGGCTTTTTGAATGAGCTGCAATCTTTAAAAGCAGCAGAGCTCAAATCAGTGATTGGTGCTTTGCCAGTTACATATGAGCAGAAGTGTGCAGCACTTGTGATGTCCATCTGAGACTGCAGCAGGAAAGTTTCTGGATTTTCTGTGCAGGGGGATCTTTGAAGGAAGACGAAGGTGAAAGTACCATCCTCACCCAGGGAGAACTATTTGCCTAAAGCTGACTCCTGTCATGCTGTCCTGCGTCCCTTCAGGGGCTGCTGCATCTGCCTGCAGAGTCTGTTGTCCTCGGTGGTGGTGGGTGCATGAGTGACACCAGGAGGATACTTTGAACCCAGTGCTCACATAGTACAAGATGTTTAAACAGTTGTATCCGTGTGCAGAGAGCAATTGTGACAAGTTGCTTATTGTTGAATACATTTGCTGTGTAGTACATTGTTAGAATGAGGTTGTTTGCCATTAATCTCTCTTTAAAGTGCTGTAAATCCATAAATGCATTTGTGGTATGTGTGCCCACCTCTTCCAGATTATGTTTTCCTAGACCATCAAGGCCTGTGTGGCAGGAATAGAGAAATAGAGTGTAGTGGTTTAAATGAGGATTTCCTTGGTGTTAGTGGTGTCCATGTGCAGCTGATACAGAATTAACACTGTTTGCAAATCATTTTATAGAACAAGATTAATATCTGCCACAGAGGTGCTGAGGTGAATGTGCTGCTAGTGAATTAACTGAGACTTTTGCCAGAAGGATTGTGGAATGGCAATTGAGGCATTTTATTTTCTAGAGGTTTATCCCTTTGTGCTGTGATTTCTGAGCTTTTTGGACCAACAAGCCCATGCATACCTTCACCACCTTACAAGTTGACTTTTAAGTTAAAATTCTACAAGAGGCATGTAAATAAAATAAAATCCTCAGTTTGAGGGTCTGCAGACCCCACTAGACACAGACCTCCAGTTCAGGAATAATTGACATTCTAATGCCCTGTGGCACTACAGCACTGAGAAATTAAATGCTACTGTGTGTTCTCAAAGTTGCATTTTCTGACAGTATAACTTTTCTGTAGCTCTGTGTCCGTGTGTGATACAGTTGGTGCAGAACAAATGTTTGCTTTGTCCAGAATGTTTCACCCAAGTCTTGTTTCCTTGCAGCTGGAATGTGAAAGAGATCCACCAGGCTGCCGACTATCTCAAAGTAGAAGAAGTGGTCACTAAATGCAAGATCAAGATGGAAGACTTTGCTTTTATTGCCAATCCCTCTTCCACAGAGACATCCAGTATCACTGGGAACGTTGAAATGAATCAGCAGAGCTGCCTGCTGACTCTCCGAGATTACAACAATCGGGAGGAGAAGGAAGATGCTGCTGTTGCTGCTGCAGCAGAGCTGGTTCAACCCCAGGCAAAGAAAGCAGCTTTAGAAAAGAAGTCGCCTCAACCCAAAAAGCGGAAGAAGAATTTCAGCCCCCCCAAAAGCACGGAGAATAAATCCCTACAGTATCAGAACGAGGTGGCCGAGAACACATCCTTTGAGATGTTTTTAGATGCAAACAAGCTGGCCACCCACATCACAGAGCAGGCTGCCCAGGGCAGCGACAACTCCGAGCTGCAGCTGGCAGCCGTGGTGGAGAGCGAAACGCTGGCGGCGCAGGATATCCTGGCCCAGACCATGGCAGCAAAACAGAAACGGGGAAAGCCTCAGCAGAGCTGTGCCCTCAAGGAGCACTGCATGTCCAACATAGCCAGTGACAAGAGCACTTACCAGCTGGAGAGCTCGGGGGAGGAGCTGGACCACAAGTTCTCCAAAGCCAAGCCAGTGTGCAACACCTGTGGGAAGGTGTTCTCCGAAGCCAGCAGCCTCCGTCGGCACATGAGGATACACAAGGGGGTGAAGCCCTACGTGTGCCAGCTCTGTGGGAAGGCCTTCACCCAGTGCAATCAGTTGAAAACACATGTAAGAACTCACACAGGTAAGCCAGTGGCCGTGTCTCGTGGGCTGTGGAGGCCTGCAGTCACACACAGCCTGGGAATGCAGGACCAGAAAGATTCTGACTTCTTCCTCTTGAAATTTTGTCTGCTGCCTCTGTGCGTGTGGGGATAGTACCAGTATCCTGATAACAGGAAATGTTTCACCATTTTTCAGTACAAAATCATAGTTTCTACTTTCAATAGCTAGAGAGGGCTTTATTAGTATGAGCATCTTGATTTGTCTGAGCATCTTGATTTCTGGAAAGACTCAGAAGAGCTGGCTGTCCTTTGGCTCTGTAGAGTGCCAAAAACTACTGTCAGTAGAGCATGAAAACTTACTGTACTTGATACCAGAATTGCTGTTGCTTTTTTTTAAACTTCAAACCATAATATATGTTTGAGAACAAGAGCGGGGAAAAAATTCGATCTTGTAGCAAGTAACTGGTCCCATAGGGTCTTCAAAAAGTAGGGAAGTTGGCTGAATTACTGCAGCATTTGGGATTTTGTGTAGTAAAATGTGCAGCTGAAATGTGTGATGGTGTTAGGATCTCTGCATTCAGTAACATTACCAGGAGCTCTTGTCATATCAAGCATCAAAGAGAAATCACTTAGGAGCACTTAAACGTTTTAATCCAGTATGTCTGACTTGAAAAGATGATGAACAATAATTTGCTGGAGCCTGGGAAGACACAGGGGAAAGGTCCTGTGCTTGTCTTTCCATATGTTCTGTGTGTTGGAGAACTCTGAGCAGAGGTCAGCAGCAGAGCTTTTTCCAGGAAGCTGTGAAGATGTAGGAGGTGTTGAGGTGCAGCTGCAGGAGAACACCTTGCTCTTCTTGTGACCAAAGGAGAGTTTCAAATTCTGTCAGCCAGGGCCTAACCAGAGATTCACACAGGAGGTGGAGCTTGCAGGCAGAATTCAGGGACAGTGCTGGTGGGAATGTCAGCTGTACTTTGTACTTCTGAGGGTATTCTCCTGGGAATTTTTGCAAGAGTGGGTAGGGAATTCCGTGGTGTTGGTTGTTAAGTGGCATGCTAGATGTCTAATACTTCAACTTTGAAGGTTATATGTACACTGTATACTCGTGCAGTTTAATTGTGCACGGCCACAGAATGGCAAAGAAAGGCATTTTTATACTTTCCAGGACTGCAGAATTGCACAAGCCCTTACAGGAGGCTGTTCACTAAAAACATGAATAGTCAGAAAAGTACCTGTAGCATTCTGCAGCAGACACTCGTGAGAAATCAGGGACCATACATCGAAGAACTGTTGCTGTTGGACAGGCAAGAAAAAGTGGATGATTTACTAGTTTTGTTCATTTTAAATATTCAGCATGATGAACAGACATAACCAGCACAGAGTCTGAAAATGTAGTAGCAGCAGCCTTAAAATAATGTGGGGAAAGTGACACTATTAAAAACATTATTACCCTTTTTTCCCCGAAACATAATGTGTTAAAAAACAGTCTTGTTATCCTCTGTGTTCTAGCATGTTCCACTTGAGTGGACTGATTACAGGATGTCCCAAGATGTTATTTGTAAGAAGTATTAGAACAGATACCTGAGCTTTGGTCAGGTCACGGATTGCAAAGCTTTCTTATGTAAATACAGAGATCACAAGGGTGTTGTTTCTCACCAGGGGAGAAGCCATACAAGTGTGAACTGTGCGACAAAGGCTTTGCCCAGAAGTGCCAGCTGGTGTTCCACAGCCGGATGCACCACGGAGAGGAGAAGCCTTACAAATGTGATGTCTGCAACCTGCAGTTTGCAACCTCCAGCAACCTGAAGATCCACGCCAGGTAGGCACAAGTGAGATCCTGCAAATGCTTATCCTTGGGTTTATTTAAACAGAAACATTTGCTCCAGTGTGAGCAAGAGTTACACATTCACGTGGTTTTGGCATTTGTACTTCTTTTCTTGTGGGGCTTCTCTCACAGTGTTAACAGAATAATTGTGTGGATGTACTTGCTCATGAGGGAGGAGGTTTGTGCTGCATGAGTGGTACAGCTTGAGTCTGGTATCCTTGTTTTAAACTAGTTGTAGCACCAGAGAGGAGACAGTCTCGTGGTGGGAAGTGAGAGAAGTTCTCGCTGCTGTCTGCCTGGGGTTTTGGCATTTTTGGCAGCAGCAGGAGCGATATTCCCTTGTTAGGAATCATCATCTCACGTCTCAGTACACTCAGTGCAAAGCACGCTGCATTCCCGTGATGCACCTTCCACGTGCAGGGCCTGCAGCTCCGTTCAGCCGCCGTGGCAATCGCGGTCGCAGAGCGAGCAGGCCGTGAGTTCCACGCTCACGCCAGGCTCGGCTGTCACCGCTCTGCTGAGCCCCGGAGCGGTGGCAGGAGGAGCCGTGGGCTGGGAGCGCCGGCTGAGGACGTCCCTGGCGCTGTCGTTGGCAGGAAGCACAGCGGGGAGAAGCCGTACGTGTGCGACCGCTGCGGGCAGCGCTTCGCGCAGGCCAGCACGCTGACGTACCACGTGCGGCGGCACACGGGCGAGAAGCCCTACGTGTGCGACAGCTGCGGGAAAGCCTTCGCCGTCTCCAGCTCGCTCATCACGCACTCCCGCAAACACACAGGTACGGGCCGGGCTGCGGGGGGGCAGCGCCGGCCTCGGGCCGTTTGTGCTTTGCTTCCGGCTCAGGGAGCTCTTTCTCCCGCTGGACATCGCCTCTGTTCCGTTTTGATTTGTTCTTTGTGCATGTTGCGGTTTGTACGTCGAAATAACAAAGTGCTCGTGTTTCCCTTAGGAGAGAAGCCATATATCTGTGGCATTTGTGAAAAGAGTTTTATTTCCTCTGGAGAGCTCAATAAACATTTTCGGTCCCATACAGGTCAGTTTTCAGACAAGCTCCTTCCTGCACTATAAATTCTATTCTACTTTTACCCTTTTGCCTTTAAAATACACCATATTAGGTTGTACTCAAAAGTAGCAGAGTTTCTTAATTTATGTATCTCTGGGTTAACAAAAGAAAATACTCATTAATTTTTTTAATTGCCTATTTCAGAGCAGTATCAAGAGCGTAGGTGTTGATGTATGATCAAGGCTTTACTTAAAATGTTGGGGTCTTCTTGCTTTGTTTTAAAGTATTATTCTGGAAATAATTTTATTCTGAATACAGACACAGACAAAATAAGAGTTACAAAGTTGTATTCTACAATACAACATTGCAATGCTTTATCCTACATCTCTAACTGTATTTTCTTGCAATGGCAAGATTGTTCTCACTGCCAAACCAATCTTTTTCAGGTGAGAGACCATTTATCTGTGAAATGTGTGGAAATTCTTACACAGATATAAAAAATCTTAAGAAGCACAAAACGAAAGTTCACACAGGTGAGTTCCTTGTGCAAAGAAAGTTTAAGAAACTACATCAGCTCTTTTGCCTTCCATGCTGAATAAACCTTTTTGCTCATCCAAGCCTAAAATTAGAAAATAAAAGAATTTTGGTTAGGAGTTCTTTTTAGAGCCAAAAGCATGTGTATCCAGCCTTGTTCAGCACTGGCTCCATACACCTCATCATCTGTCCATCCTTGTATATTGACCATCAATCCCTTGCCTCTGTCATATGGAAAAGGGAATAAATGGTGTCTGTCTGGATTGGGAGGAAGAAGGTGGGAAAACAAGAGCCATATGCAGAGCCAGCTTTGAATTCAGGAAGGCCCCAGTGCAGCAGGAAGCCAGAGGTGAGGACAGAGCAGCACTCAGTGTGGGGAGGGCCTGGCAGAGCTGGAGGGGGAGAGCTGGGAGAGCTGCCAAGGCAGCCAGGAGTGCCTCAGCACTGAAATAAAGGCTTTGGAGCATGCTTTGGTAGAGGAAAGGTCAGATATCTTATGTGGCTTAATCAGAGAGCCATCCAAAAGCAGTGAAAAGCTGCTTTCCAACGAGAAGGCAGTGAGGAGTCCACTAATAGGGATTTCAGTTAAGATTATAAAGTACTTTTTCAAGTGACTGGGTAAAATCTGTAATGTGTCTGGCTGGAGTGGAGCTAACAAGTGTTCTCTTCCAAAGAAGTTTACAGACAAATGATACTTTGTACACTGCTATCTCAGTTGTAAGAGGATGCTTGAATATAGCTCTGGTGCTGAGACTTTCTGGGGTGGAAAATCTCAAGGAAACTTTCACTGTTACATTTTTTCCAAAGGTCCTGTGTTCACTGTGATGTTAAGGATTTGCTGTCTTCTCTATCATGCCAAGTAGAGATCAGGTTGGAATGCATCATCCTTGTAGCTGTCTCACTAAAGCAGCAGCAGATGTGGTTCCCAGTGCCTACATTGTCCTCACAGCTTGTCTGGCTTTGCAGCACTGGAAGCACCAATGTCCCAGCTGCCCAGGCCAGCCTGTGGCACACCAAGTGTTGGCTTTGACAGTCATTGGAAAGCAAATTTGCAGAATTTGTGCATGAGCTTTGGAACATTTCTTTCTGGGTTTTTTTTGTCCCCACAGGACCTGAAACTCCCCCCGATTCTACTGCACTTGATAATTCTTTCAATGAACAAGAATCCATTCAGAGTCAGAAAAGTCCTTTGTCAGAGTCCATGGATGTGAAGCCCTCTGAGATGTCTTTAGCACTTCCTCTCCCCATTGGAACTGAAGACCATCAGATGCTGCTCCCTGTGACAGGGAGTCAGTCCCCTTCATCAGAAACATTACTGAGGTCTGCTGTGACTGGCTATTCAGAACCTCAGTTTATTTTCCTGCAGCAGTTGTACTGACAGAGCAGTGCAGAGCCATGGAGGTGGTTTGGTAGTGAACCTGCAAACGTTTGGTAAGATGAACACAATCAAACAAGCAGTCATGCTCTCTGAATTGGACTTGTTCTTTGTTTTCCTCTCTGTAAAGACACCTGTAAGGCATTTCCATCGTGCAGTGCTGAATTGTGCTAATCTACAATCAGATTTCTCTGTGATTAACTCTGATTTCCAGGAGACGATTCCTTTCCAGCAACACCTGCCTTAAGAATTCTCTGTTACATATGTTCTTGTATTTTGGAGTTCTCTTCCCATGTTCCTGCTGATTTGTTGTGTCACAGTGTCGTTTGAGAACAGATATTTTAAGCCATATTTGATAGTTTAAGAAGATTAACCCAGAGGTGTAAGGGAAAACCATAATTTGGATGCATTAAGAAGGCTGCACTCCAAAGTGCTGGAATGGTCCATGAGAAGGCAGGTCAGTGCTCTGCTGAGGTGCTTGCAAAGGTTTGCTGCTGGCTCCAGAAGTGCCATCTTCAGGTGAAGCCTGACCAGAGGGAAAGAAAGGTTTGGCTGTATTTTCCTGACAAGAAAAGCAAAGGAGGGTTAATTTTTGTCTGTAGTGTGGCAAGTCAGAGGGTCCTAATGGCATAGATACTACTGGGTCTTCTTTCCAACAAGTTGCCTTTGTTTGTTTGTTTGTTTTTAAGTGAATTGTTGTTGTTAAGTACCTTGTTGTATCTTGTCCCACATTTATTTTTCACATCCCTGAAAGACCCTGGGTTTGGCACAAATAGCAACAAAAGGAGAGCTGGAATGTGCATGTTGTAGATGAGGCAAAAAGATGCAGTGACTTAATTAGTGAGGCATGAATCAGAGCTTCATAATCTTTTTTTTACTGTAGTGCTGCTTCTTATGCTAGACAGGAGGTACAAAAAAGGAAGTAAATCCTGCCCTTCACTGTGAAAATAGTAAGTGAACACTACATAAGGGGGCATTAAAGAGTAATATAACAGAGCAGATTGATATTCTTCCAGGCAAAGTTTTGTTAGAGTATAACTGGTCTGTTTTAAATGAAGTTTTTGTGTATTGCTTTATCTCTCACATTACATGTCAACAGTAACTGCACAAAACTGGTACCTAGCAAAGCCCACATAAAGATAGGTTTTATTACTAGCAAGAGACATACTTAAAAAGCAACATCTTAATGTCGTGGTAGGGTAATAAAAGACTAGGTGACAATAGAAGTACTTTTCTACTCCTTTTTGCCAGTTTGTGCCATCAACAGTGTAAGCATTCTTTATGTAATCATCAAATAGTAATGAAATAGTCATTATACTGTACCAACAATGCATTTAAAGCTATCATTTGTTGGTTATTTACTTGGTGCTAGCATTTATTTCCACCGATGCCTTGTGTCCAGACACTGATAAATGGAAGAGCATAGAAGATACCTCTTAACTGATTCTGTTCTACATGGAGTAATAATTAATCTGCACCTTAATTAAACAGACTTGTGAAAAATTTCTTGGAGGATTTCATTTAAAGAGTCTGCAAATGGTCCCTTGACTCCTGAGCATGATTATAGATTTATTTTTTTCTCTTCCTACATGTTTGTACTTGTAAAGTTTGCATCTTTGTGTTGACCATTTTAGTACGTGGCATGTCTAAAACCTGCTGCTTGGTCATATTTTATGCTTTAATACATGGTAGCTTTGCTGATAAAGTCTGCCAGGGACAGCAGGAGTACAGCCATGTCCAACAGGAACATCCCCAGTGCAGGGATCTCTCACACTGCCCACTGGAGCTCATTATTACCAGACCTTTAATTTCTCTGCTTGTCTGTCCTATACCACTTATGAACAGCTGATGTTCATAATGCTGGCAAAAGACAAAGGATGAAGTTCTCTGATTTTTTTTTTTTTCTTTTGGCATTTTCCTTTCCCTCCCCACTTTTCTCTTTTAGCTTCTGTTGTTGGTGTAGCCCCTGAGGGATTCCTTAGCCTTGCCATTTAAAACTGAAGAACCACAAAATCGGGATCTTGGCTGTGTGTAGCTTGTACTGAGTTTCCTCTTTACTTTCTCACTCTGAAAGCAGAGCAGAAATCTTGGAATAGACATAGGCTTAGTCATGAATACTGAGAAAGGAAACACCATACAACAGATAACTTTCCTATTTAAACAGCTTTGGAAGACAAACTAAGGATGTGCTGCTGTTACCTGAGGAAAAGCAGCTGAAGATAAATACATCCAGGATAAATGACCATGAGAGAGAAGTAGCTCTGGAAAGAAACCTAAAAAACAATTACATTCCTACATAGAAAATGCATTCCATAGCAATGTTTGTTTGGACTGTTTTTATATTTCTAAAGTTATAGCTTATTACTGTATTCTTAGATTTCAGACTTTTTTAAAAAATACAGTGCTTAGATTTATACAGGATTTGTTTAGATACTTATAACAGTAACACTTGCTTTATTAGTCATTTAGTTTTCTTTATAAACAAGAAGATATTCATTATTTTTTACAAGACAACAATTTTAACCTTTCTTAATAGAATACACAGGCTTGTAGTTTTGTCTTGGAGCAATAATTTAGTGACCTGCACTCTTGAGTCCCCATCTGAGAATCTTGATTTTTACCCTCATCTTTCCTGAAGATATCTCAGCTGCTGAGGTATGATCTCTACGAGCTGTATTCATTTACTAGAATATAGATTTTAAATAAATAAATATATATAAATATAAATATATTTGTAGGTGTGTTCAGGCTGTAGGTCTGGACTGTACCTTTTGCCAATAGATGCATGGAAATCAGCTGCACATCTAAGTCCTAGGCTTAAGAATTCTGGGTTCATTTTGGAAGTTCAAGGCTTGTAACAGTATTGGTAATTTCTGTAAGGGATTAATATGGGAAAGCATGGAATCTTTTTAGGCATGTGTCCTTGCAAAACAAAAGAAGGAATTTCAGTAATTCTGTTAACAGTATTATAGAGAAAATGACATGATTTGTCATACTGCTGTTTCAGTCAATTTTGCACTGAAGTTGGTGCAGATTTTTGCCCGAATATCTTATCTGCATCTCTAAATCTCTGAACTGACTGTTTGGAAATACTTATGTGAGAATATCTCCTTATATTACATTTATTTCCAATTTGTGCCTCTAAGTGGGCACAAAGCATGACAACCTTTCTGAAATCATGTGTTACAATTTTGGAGTACAGACAAGTCCCACATGAAGGATTTCAGGGCTGTGATCCCAGAGAGGCTCAATAAGCCTTGCAGAATTAAGTTCAGATAAGGACTAATAACTGATTTTTTTTGGTTAAATTATTTTTAAAGTATCTGTCATGTATATACAATTTTTCCTCTGTTATTTGTATATACCTCAACTCTCAATTTTATAATCCCCTGGGAAGGGAGGGAGTTGTACATATTTAGCCTGAAGTGTTTTATGTTAGACTTTAATAAACTTGTTTTATAATTTTCCCTCACCTTGTGTCTCCTGTTTATAACTGCAAGGGGTGGCAACAAAAGCAGGAGGGAACCAGTCAGACACAATCTCTGTCACCACCCTGGCATGAGGACCACGGGGGCCCCTGGAGCACACAGTAGGACTTGGGGGACCTGTGCTGTACCCCTGCCCTGCTGGATCAGTCCTGTGCCTTCCCTTGAAAATTGGGGCAAAAATGCTGCCTTTCACCATGGTACAGTGAGGTCTAAAAGCTAAAAAAATGGTTTTCAGAGCAGGGTTATGCTTGCTTTAGCTACTAGAATAACTTAGACATGGCAAAAAAATGCTAGCCTATGTAAATTCTCATTCTAAAGAACACAAGATACATCTTCTAAGCATTTCAAGGTCAGAGGAAGGAAGCAATAAAAGGCTCTGGCATAGGCCTCTTCAAGCAATACAGGGTTTTGCACAAATAATTGTTTTAGTTTGCAGGCAGCTGCAATTCAGTAGGAATTGCTCTGCAGCTCTTTCTTACAAAGGAATATCAAAGAAAACTGTAACAACGTGAGCTGTTTTTATGTATATTGTCAATAATGCAGAGTGCTCTGGGCTGAGGAAATTGTTGTTAAACAAGGTTCAGATAGAGTGCAAATACTTCAAACACACCAGCACTCTTGAAAGTAGATGCCATTTATCTTGATATATTTAAAGTATGATAGTGTTGCCATCTTACTTCATCACTAAAAATAAAATACTGCTGTTGGTAGAGTTGAGTATCTGTTACCACCTCAGATTAACAAATGTCATTCATACAAGTAAGTTAAGACTTAATTTGAGCAGTGAAATTAGCCTGAACTTCATATACTGGACAAAAGAAAGAAAGATATGTGGCAAAAAATACCTGTCTGAATTTTGTAGTCTTTCTGGCAAGGAATTCTGTCACCAGTGTCTCAGTACTGAGACTATCAGAGCATAACCTGCAATGATCCAGAGCAGCAACACTTGGAAGAAGACCAATACAGGCTTATCTAATTATTTCAAAAGTTAGCAATGTTCATAGTTTATAGTTCTTCTCAAACCACACATTCAGTGTATCCTCAGCTTTTGTTCTCACTGCTCCATCCTTCCTATTGAACAAGGGTTAAAATATAAGCTCCTCTCCAGGGCAGAATGTTCAGAGTGTGATGTATGGACTTTGTGCTCAATGCAGTGGCTGCAGGCTGGGAGGGCCCTGTGCAGGTGTGTAGGACAAACAGACCTGCTCTGGGCTTACCTCAAATCCTCTCATGATACCAGGGGCTTCTTGGAGCAACAGAGCCTGAATAATTTGTGTTTGGGGATAGGGGCAATGAAAAAAACCCCAAACAACCAAACAAACCTCTACCTACAACAGCTCTCACAAGTGCCCTGCTCATTTTAGCTGGAGAGGGGGTGTCTGTGCACATCCCTGTTCCTACACTGCCACGGTGATAACACAGAGTCAGGACAGCAGCAGTTACCCTGCTGCTTCTTCACTGTTTTTATTGAAATTACTCTTACCTTTTGCCCCCTCATGCTTTGATCTCATACATACAGTCATGGATTATTTTGGTACTTTATGGTAATGTTTAACAGGCACATTTAGAGGTGCAGAAGATTGCAGTAGTGACAGGCTTGGTGCAAACCTCTGCTCTCCTGTTTGGTGACTTTTTCTGTTTAGGAGCATAAATTCTGCAGGGGTGAGCAGAGTGAATGGAAAAAGGAAACAATCTGAGTGATTCCCAAACTGAAGTCTGTATCCAAACCATTAAACAATGTTTAACTACCATTACATGTATATGTTGTCTTACTTATGTTGTAGGAATTATAGCCACAGGGCTATAATGACAGAAATCTTTTTAGGCTGTTTTCATGAGATAAGAAGAAATAATGGCACCAGGTTCAGTGGTGGTTTCCATTTGTAGTACAAGGGACAAGTACCTGCTACAATTTAATCAAAATTCTGTGTACATCCTAGGGAACTGGATTCACTGGCTTTAAATGCTAGCATGGCTGTGACTTAAAAAAAAGTCACTATTGGAAGAAGATCAAAAGGATGCAATTACTAAGTAAAAGGAGAGAGTACATGGAGCACAGTGCTAACAAATGGATTTACCCAAAGCTCTCTGCTTTAGCAGGAACCTGACTCTGCAGGATACCTGATGTGCTGCCCAGCAGCAGTCCTGGGTGTCAGCTGTTGTCAGTGTGCTCTGCCTGAGGGTAAATCTTTCCATAGTTATAGACTCTTAACAGAGGGGGCATTATTTAGCAACGAATTTTAAGGTCGTTTGTTCGATATTTTCTCGCTAACACCATTTCAAGCAATTTTAAATTCCCCCTAGACTCAAACCCCGAAGAAACAACAGGCAGCAAGTCTGATACTGATATAATCTATTTTACTAGAAAGCAGGTAGGAAAGCTGAGGCAGAGGGAATGGCTGGGGTGCAGCCTCACTCACAAGTACTCGGAGATGGCGAGGATGGCCAGGCTGGCGTTGGCGGCGCCGGGAGCCGCGGCCGCGCCGCGCGGGGCCCAGTAGCGGTGCCTCCCCAGCCCGTGGGACAGCTCTGCCAGCTGCACCTGCCCCTCCACCTCGTAGGGAGCCACATCTGTGCAGCCCAGCTCCAGGCGGCCCATCTGGATCAGCTCCGAGAATGCCTGAACAAAAAACCGGGATATGGCATTTCATTCTTCCTTTGGGCTGCGGTGAAGTCTCGACAAGACAACACACGGTTCTGAGTCCCTGCAGTGTGCTCATCTCCAGTGAGTCTCATTCCAGCACCACCATATTACAATTATTTAGAGAAAGATCAAATAATTCACTGATTGCTGTAGTCTTCCCAACGATGGAAAGAGAAATTGGAACAAACAAACCCCAACCTTTTCGGGTGAGTTCAGAACCAAGCACTTACCACACAGGTGCTTCCATCCAGTTTGTTCCCCCAGATGTAAATATGGGAAAGTTTCATGTTGGATTGCATTGCATGTGCAAGAGCCACAAGTCCTTTGCCAGTAATATTGTTGCTTACAATGGACAACCTAGAAAGCAGAGAAAACAGTCACACAACTGTGTGCCAGACCATGGAATTCCCATCTCTTAGTTAAAAATGAGTTCAAGTGTGATTTATTTTTCTTACTATATATATTATATATATATTGAACTTGTTTATTAATAATATAATTATTTATTTGTATCAAGGCCAGTCCTACTATAATGTAATTTTCAGGTTACCAGAGGCAGTTGGTCTATGGAGTTGTTCTATTTCTCAAGGCATTTCCGTGGGTGGTGCAGCCAGGTTGTTCACTATTGAGGTCTTTGGTGTCAGTGACTTTGCTGCATGGTGGCCAGGTCTCATCTCTAGTCTGCTTTGAAGCCCGAGCCTTGGCATTTATCCAGACTAAGCTTTGATCTTTGTGGAGTGGCAGTTCTTTTTATATTAGTGAACCTGGAAGGCTTTCAGAGGCACCTCGCAGCCGCCACCTCCTCAGTCTGCTACTTAAAACTAATGGCTTCAGGTAACACCTTTGATCAGCTTTTACATCCTGCCGGCAGGGGTTTAACACGGCTGCAAAAGACACTCTGATGGAGAGATTACAGCTCCTCTGGGTTCACCCGGAAGAGAATTTAAACAGAGGATTTTCTTAAGTGTTGAAGATCAGAACCAACAAATATAGTGCCTTATCCCAGCGTGGGATCTGATTATCTCAAAATTCGGAAGAGCTACAGCTCTTGTTTTTGTTTGTGAACCACAGGGACCTGTGCTTTAAAGATGCAGAAAGAGCTAACAGATCTAATTGTCTTCCCCCTCACCCTCTTAGAGGGACTGTGGAAGCTGTGAGAGCTCTGAGCAGACCTGGGGCTCACCCCCAGCACCCCAGAGTGTCTCACAGGTCTTGGGACATTTCACGTGGCAGCAGAAATCCCATCCAATGTCTCACGTTTTTTTCCCCTGAAAGAGGAAAAACTGACCATGTGGAACTTCCTGACTTTCCTATTCTGATCAACATCAAAGCACAGAGCTCTGATGCCGTTTCAGCCACTGCAAAGTCCATGTGTGTGACACCTGCAGCCTCTGGGGAAGCTGTGCAGATACTCACGCCTGCAGACTCCTGTTCTGTGTAGCCAAGGCCTCACTCAGGTAAATGGCTCCAACATCTTCTATTCGGTTTGCATTCAGATCCAGGATTTCCAGGGTTTGGTTCTGTTTTAGTAGCTCTCCCAAAAATTTGACACCATCACAGGTTATTTTATTACTGAAAGAGAGATGCATATTTATTTATTTTTTTAAAGGTGCTAAGAAATGAGTTCCTAATGTTAGTCAGGGCTGTGTCACACTTAATCACTCTCACCAGCTAAGGTCAAGGTATCTCAGGCTGGAGTTTCCATACAGGGCCTCACACAGTCGCTCCACACCAAAGTTTTTCATTTCATGCTTGCCCAAGTGCAGTTCCACAAGAGAAGAGTTATTCCTCAACATCCGAGCTATGTGAACTGTGGTCTCTTCCTAAAAACATACTCAGTTTTATTAAGCTGTACTTCAGGATAAAATATAGTCTTGCTTCAGTAAAAGGGAGATACACAACAAACTGCAAGATCTGATAATCAGTAGTGTTCTATTTTGTATATTGTATAAAAATAACCATGAAACAACATTTTATGATAAAGCTTAAAATGGAAAAAAAATTACAAAGATATTTGCAGATTTGCATTCTGCTATCTACATCCCTGCAAATATCAGAAGCATCAATGTTTAATCATTATATTTAATCAGTTTTTCTTCCAGTCATTGATTTTTTAAAAAATTGAATATTTGAGTTGGTCTTTGCTAATACTGAAAGTGTTTTGTCCTGATGCTAATTCTTTCCTAAAAGAAAGAATTAGTCCAAGTTTGGACTCGATGATCTTGGAGGTCTTTTCCAACCTTAATGATTCTGTGATTCTATGACAAACAAATAGGACTTCTATGGGAAAAAATATGTCCTGTCACTCTCAGGCAAAGGAAGTTTGTTCCAAGCTGTCATGTTTACTTAAGAAAACAACCAAGTGAATACTGTGAGTCAAAAATAAAGGAAAAACCCAGAAGTGTCAGAAAATGATAGAGCTGAAGGTGGAAACAATGACAAACAGAGTCTCTGACAGGTCCAGATCAGGTCTTTACTGATCTCTGTTTTCATTAGCAGTAGTTTAATCTGGTTTCTGAAGTTGGGGTTAGGCAAATCAAGCCCTGCCTTAGAAAAGAAACAACTAAAATCTGTTCAAACTGTTACATTTACCTTTGGGAATTGAGGAAGATCTGTCCTTCATGACAGTTTGATTTTGCTATCCTGCCATCAGGAAAACACTGATCCTGTCACAGACACCTGAGAGGGGCTGGCAGTGAATCCACCTCAGCACTCAGCTCTACAGCCAAGGCTGAGCAGCACCAGCCACACACAGAGACAGCAAACCCACCCAGCCCAGAGAACGTGGGGTATTGCTGCAGTGTCTTTCTTCTTTAGGCTCAGGTAAACAGCATCCTTTGTGCTCCCCTTCATTTCCTGCTACACAGCATTGCTCCTTCATCCACTCCATGCTCTAACTGCAGCAGGAATACTTGATTCTCCAATATCAACCCCTCTCCATTAGCCCATTATTTAACAAATGTACCAACAAAGAATTTTTTAAAAATTGAACCTTCTAGTTAAACAGGGACAGTCAGTGACTGCACAAAACTTGGCAGAGAAAGAGAAAAATAATATTTCTGCAGCCATTTTCTCCAGTTTGTAAGGAATTCCAGAAAGTTGTGTAGTTCACTTATGTAGTTGACTTATGTTTCTCTCTCTGAGCTAACTCCACAGTCACTCACATACCTGTTGGGTGGATAGCAAAGGACGATTTAGGTTTATTGCTTTGAGTGATTTGTTCTGAGTCAGGGCTATGGCTATTGCCATCAGACACTGCAGGCCCTGGAAATGAAATTAAACAAACTCTTTAGAGAAACCTCTCCAGTGTGTAGAACAAGCTACCAAATTACCCTGACTATTATTTCTGCCTCCATGTACTGTGGAGAGATGGGAGTGCAGTAGGCAACTGCTTACAGACACCCAACAGATTTTTCTGATAATTCCAATGTGAACTGCCTATGGAAGAGCAGAGTGAAATTAGACTGAGTAGAACAAATGACTTGGCCACTCAGAAAATCAAAAGCAAGACTAATGCATCTCAAAGATACTTGTCCATGTAATTGATCCTGTATTTTTATTTTCCTGATTTATGAGGCAAAATCAGCTTATGTGTGTTCCCCTAACATATATCCACTATGTAAATTTATATTTAGTATGAATCATGTGGTACAGAGAAGTGAAAATCTAGGATAAAGGCAAATTTAGATTTTTTTCAATATTTCCTTCTAGTTTATCTTTTCATGTAATTTATATTTATGCTATTTTTCAATTAGGCTGGTCTATACCCAAAGCCATTTCATTTAAACCAACTCTCTATCAACTCCCTACCAAGCACACACATATTAAGCTCTTGAATCAATCCTACACTGGCTACATTTTCCTTGTTCATGTATTTATAACACTTTCACACTTTAGAGGGGTATTCCCCCTTCTGGCTTAGGAGCAAATTCTGAATTTCCAGGAGATAAACGTAGGCTTTTAAAAGTGATGCACAGCCTCCCAAGTTTCCCTGTGCTAAGAGCAAATTGGGTGCTTTTTCACTCAATTCAGCACTGCTGTGCTTATGTCCTTTGTGGCTCAAGCTCTGAGAGGAGCAACAGAGCTATGGG
This sequence comes from Climacteris rufus, assembly GCA_013398175.1. Lineage (NCBI taxonomy): Eukaryota > Metazoa > Chordata > Aves > Passeriformes > Climacteridae > Climacteris > Climacteris rufus. Next base: position 325,312 of record VZRZ01003282.1, read on the forward strand.
ATGGGTGACTTTCAGGTGTTACAGCACTGCACACTGTAGAAGGAAAAGATTCTCTAGGGAATGAGAAGTCCATTCTTCAACATGAATTACACAGGACTTAGCTTCACAGAAATGAACAGCAGAAAAAAAAACCCTCAGAAAATGTGCAAGCCAAGCACTTGAATTCCTAGAGACACAGTGGCTTTAAAATATCAGCAGTTCTGACTTCACAGGTGCTTTATGCAATGTGCCTTTCCAAGCACACATTGCAACATTATATATTGTGTTACCTCTGACTGTCACAAAATCAATGACAACAGATGGCATTTCCCCTAATTAAGCACTGCAGGACCCTTGTAATACCCTTGAAAGACTTATGTCTTATTGCTGATAATTTTACTGGGCTACTCACCACATCACAGTCTCCAAGATCCAACTTCTCTAAGGCTGAGTTAACTTTTAGCATGGAAGCAAAGAACATCCCTCCTTGGTTTCCTATTTTGTTTCCAGTCATTCTCAGGTGCATAAGACTTTCATTTCTCTAGACAAAATTGAAAAAAAAAAATCCTTTAAGATGGCCTGAAAAACAACACTGTCCTTTTCTTTTCATGTGACTCCTGCTGGCTGTCACACAGAGACAAAACAACCTTCCAGAAGAATTGTGTCTAAGTGATAACACTGGCTGAGCTCTTGGCTCAGGCTCTCCTCAGTGGCATCAAACACATGAGAGTTTGCAAGCAAAACTCCAGTGTTTGGAAACTTTTGTTTCTCCCAAGTTCATGAATTTCACACTCACGAAAATAATCCAGGCAAATATTTCTGCCTAAATTGGCATCTGAGATGCAAACTGCATCAAAACTGATTTAAATCTGGCAAGCCTTGTCTGAGCCCAGCATTGTACATCTACTGCACAGCCTTAGTGTTTTGGAGGCCTGTCAAATTTAGTTGAAATCAGTTCAGGGTTCAAAGACTGTGAAGGAGGAAAAACGAGCTCATGTGATTCTCCTTTCACAAACACAACAAATCTTACACACAAGCCTCATTTCCTTGGGAAACCACATTAAAAATAACAAACTTGGTTTTGTGCTGCTGCTGTAAGGCAAAGTCTTGAAAACATGTCTCAAACATCTTGAGTCAAGACAAATATTGATGTCAAAATACAGGCAAACTTAACTTAATTTTTTGGAAAAAAAGACAACAACAGTGGCATTATATATCCTATAACATGGCATTTCTCACACAGAAAAATCCAGCTGTGGTAGTTCTGCTTTTTATAGACAATTAAGTGTTTTTTATAGATAATTAAGTGTTAATGGCAGCACAGTGCAAGTTGCTCGTGTGAAATCTGATTTCTGAAGTCTGCCTTGGGAAAACAGGCAATCCCTGTGACACAGCAACATCCTGAATGGAGCAAAGACAGAGGCCCCTTTCAGCCAGCTCTGATGTTGGCAGGACAGCCAGTACTGCTCATCAAAAGCAAAAATATCAAAGGAGATGCCACTGTCTAAATCTCCCTGGCAAATACTCACATGGAGTGCTCCTGCAATCAGCTCTGCCCCACTTGTGCCAATGTCATTGAACATCAGGTTCAGGTACTGCAGAGTGGAGCTTTCCTTGGGAACAAACAAAGCAGGAAGCAATGAGAGTTTTTTCCAAAGCACACCTGTATTTTTCAAAAAGGAGATACACATAGAAAACTCTGCCCTTTGCTGCATTTCAGGCAGCTCCTGACTTGGGGAAGTAGTTACAGAGTGCCAAACTATGTGGGATAATGAGGGAAAGACATAAAAACCTGTCATGTGGAGGGTCAGGAACCACCCAGGGGCCCTGTGCTCAGCATGACCAAACGAGGCAGGTGGTCAAGCTCAGGTGCAGAAATTCAGGCTTTTTGTGAACTTGAACCCCCCCCAAACTCTAGGAACATGCACAGGGTGAGAATTCAGTATTTTCCACCTGTATCCCAGTGCTTACAATGACAAAAAGGCAGCACTAAAATTCCCTATGTTTAGGCCTATAAAAAGGCTAACAGAGATGATAAAATAGATGAAACAAAGGCCCTGGCCCACTTGACACTACCATTTACCCCTTTGTTGACTTGAACTGTAAACCTGAAACACTCATACTTTATTCCACCATTCTTTCCCCAGGACACCCCAGCCAAATATCCAACGGCCTTCTGCCAGAAATTTAAAAATTGCCACAGAGAACACAATCTGAGATTCTAGCAGGATGGATAGGGGTGTAAAAGTCAAATTTATTAGAATTTTGCCAAATCAATGCATTCTTGTCTCCAACACACCATGTATAAATATTACTATAGGCAAATGAATTACAAGTTGCAGAAAGATAAAAATCTCTTTGGCACCTGGAGGAATGCTGCCATGGTCTTTGCTCCAGCATCAGTCAATACATTATAGGCAAGGTCCAAACCTGAACAAGATAAAGAATGAGGAATGTGACAGATGCATTTCCACATTCAAATGATCTCTAAGCAAAAAGAAACAAAGATGAATTAAGGCTGAAATCAAGACTGATCATGTTTTCTTATATTAGCACAGCAATGTCAAACACACATGGAAAAACCTTACCTGTGACAAAGGCAGCTTGGCCTAAGACAGAGACAAGAACTCCAAGATCATCATCTGTCACTCTTGGCACATGCACCAGATGATTATTTCCAGCTAATTTTAATGTGATCCCTTTTGTACTTCTGCAGTAACATAAAAATGTAAGCACATGGGGAGAAGCAAAATGACAGAGATAAATGAATTCTCTCTCCAGATAAGAGGTGTGTCCTTGCCTACCCTCACTGATGCACTTGCACAGGGTTTTCTGCTGCCACTGCCTTTGGTCACACCACAGCAGAGCATGTGGTTGAAGCTGCACCTCAGCTGCAAGACCACACTTGCACACAAAGCAGGAATAAGCAAGATGAGGGGAAAGCAGATGGAAATAAAGATTATCTCAGAGGTTACCTCATCATCTTTTTACTTGCTCCCTTTCCTTTATTTACTTTATCCTGCCCTCCGGATCAAAACCTAGCACAAACCATTTCGTTTTCTCAGGTTTTTTGCCCCCAAAGGACAATTAACTTTGACCCCAGCACCATCCATGGAAGAAAGCCATACCTCCTCTATGAGAGGAGAGAATTTGGGTCGTTTATAACTTGGCAGGATTCAGAGACAGCTCAGGGAACCATGACCAGCTGGAAGGCAACTGGAGGCAGCTGAGGCTTTTTAAACAGGAGTGAGACACAGAAGGGAGCTAGGATGACTAGACACTGGGTTTGGCTCCTTTAAGGGACAGAAAGGCACCATCCTATATATTTTTCACTTTTTTTTATTTCACTGCTTGTAAAGCTGCCCAGAAAGGATATATAGCTACAAACTTCTGCCAAGATGATGTCAAGATGAGTCAAACGAGAACTTCAGCAGTAAATGCTAAATTCGATTCGTGTTTAAGCCTGAAACTGCATAAAGTTTCTCATTTTTCAATTCCTCATCCTGCTACCCCGTTTAAGGCTTTTAGAAGCATCTGAAACACACCATTTTTTATTTCCTTACATTTCATCATTTTTATCAGCTTCTTGAAGCACACGAGCAATGAAGGGGTTTTCAGGCTGGCTCAGATTTTGACAGGCCTGCACATAGTTCAGGTGAAGATCTGGAAGAACCGACATGACCTGCTGGAAAACAAAAGCAAGTGTTACCGCATCGTTGTGGCAGCCTAGCAACAGCACCGGCAGGGATCTGCATAACAATACAAACGGGCTTGCACTGAAAAGGGTTACAACTCGTGGCCTGGAGTAAGAGATACAGCAAAAGCAGGAGGAAAACTGTGGGTGGGTGGGTGTGTTTCTGACCTCCTGTGGCTGGTGAGAGCACGGTGCTAACAATACCAAGGTGGGCCCGTTCACTTCGGAGCTGAACTTGATGATCCTTGTGAATGCCCTCCAGCTCAGAACATTCTGTGGTTCTGTGATAAACTCGGAGATAGGAGGATCTCAGAGATAACAGAGAAGTGATTCCTGCACAGCAGCCGAACCTCCCAGCCCCCCAGGCCTCACCTGAGCCATGAGCGCTGCCCTGTGCCGGCCTGGGCCTGCGAGAGCGGCCCGCGGTGAGCTCGGGGAGCGACCGGGGTGAGCTCGGTGACCGCCCGGGGTGAGCTCGGTGAGCGGGGGGAGCGCGGTGACCGCCCGGGGTGAGCGCGGTGACCGCCCGGGG
>VZRZ01003282.1:329561-379201 GCA_013398175.1 Climacteris rufus
GCGCCCGGGGGGAGCTCGGTGGCCGCCCGGGGTGAGCTCGGTGACCGCCCGGGGTGAGCTCGGTGACCGCCCGGGGTGAGCTCGGTGAGCGACCGGGGTGAGCTCGGTGCCGGAGCCGTTCCCAAGGAAGGTGTCCCGAGCAGGAGGGAGCGGCCGGGGCTGCCAGGAGCCCCCGGAGCCCCCCGGGCAGGGCAGGGCAGGGCAGGGCAGGGTCCTCAGCGCACCCCCACAGCACGGACTTGTTCTGCCCGAGGTTTCCGAGGAGCCCTTCCAAGACCGTCCATGGTTACACGGAGCAGCTGCTCTTTCAAAGACTCCTGCGCTGGCCCTTCCCAGCAAACCAATCCCTCTGGTGCCTTTGACCACTGCCCTCCCAGGCGCGGGGTGAGCTCCGTTTCCTGCACTGCAGCGCTGCCGGGAGCTGTGCTGGGGCTGCCCCGGAACCTCTGCACAGGCTTCCCCCAGGTTTGGGGAATGTCCCTGACACGAGAGCACTCGGACTGTCTGGACAGACTGCAGAGTTCCCACACCAGCCCTGCTGCTGGCCATCCCCCTCCCGTGTGTGTGTGAGGAACAGCACACTGCACACTGTACCCGATCCCTGCTGCTGGCCATCCCCCTGCTGTGTGTGTGTGAGGAACACCACACTGCACACTGTACCCGATCCCTGCTGCTGGCCATCCCCCTGCCCTGTTTGTGTGAGGAACAGCACACTGCACACTGTACCCGATCCCTGCTGCTGGCCATCCCCCTGCTGTGTGTGTGTGAGGAACACCACACTGCACACTGTACCCGATCCCTGCTGCTGGCCATCCCCCTGCCCTGTTTGTGTGAGGAACAGCACACTGCACACTGTACCCGATCCCTGCTGCTGGCCATCCCCCTGCTGTGTGTGTGTGAGGAACACCACACTGCACACTGTACCCGATCCCTGCTGCTGGCCATCCCCCTGCCCTGTTTGTGTGAGGAACAGCACACTGCACACTGTACCCGATCCCTGCTGCTGGCCATCCCCCTGCTGTGTGTGTGTGAGGAACACCACACTGCACACTGTACCCGATCCCTGCTGCTGGCCATCCCCCTGCCCTGTTTGTGTGAGGAACAGCACACTGCACACTGTACCCGATCCCTGCTGCTGGCCATCCCCCTGCTGTGTGTGTGTGAGGAACACCACACTGCACACTGTACCCGATCCCTGCTGCTGGCCATCCCCCTGCCCTGTTTGTGTGAGGAACAGCACACTGCACACTGTACCCGATCCCTGCTGCTGGCCATCCCCCTGCTGTGTGTGTGTGAGGAACACCACACTGCACACTGTACCCGGGCCCTCCACCAGGTTAACCCGTGTCAGGATACCACATCCGAGTGAAAATCGCTTTGCTGATATTCCTAAAAGAATATGCACTATGAAAAATGTGAAGGTATTTGTTCCTTTGATTTAATGTGATTTTTTTTGATACCTCCTTCTTGCACAATCTAAATTCTTCATTACAACCAAGTGCCCCCTTTCCCTACTACAGTGAGAAGGGACATTCCCCTGGTGCACACCCAAGCCTGGGTTCCTCGTTATCCCTGACATCTCAGTATTCAGGCAGGGACAAAAGAGCAAGAATGTGGAAACACCGACCTTTGTGTTGAATCATAAAGATGGAATCCTGACTCGATGGACTGCTGCGGTATTTTGCATATTTTTTTTTTCTGTGTACACTGCAAAATAAGAGCTGCATTTGCATAGAATCAATGTCACAAAGTGAGCAAAGGGCAATTTAAAAATGGATGTGATATTGTTAATGCCTTTAACTCCATTAACATTTGCTGTTCATTTGGTAATGAACAATTATACACTCCAAAGCTGTGCAAAGGCTAGTGTAACAGTATGCATGGACAGCCTCATTTTAGGCTCAGAATACACCTTTCTTTTATATAATGCAATGCTTTTTTCCAATCACTGGTGCAGTTTTCTTATTGAAGGTTACATTTACAGAAGTAGTAACTTATGCAAAAGACTCACTTTCAGATTTCATTAATTTAAATTGCTCTCCCCTGCACTTTGCACACAAAGGAAATGAAGAAGCAGACTAATGTTTCTACTAAGAAATAAAACAAAACCCATAAGAAATCTTTTCAGTACAGGAAACAACATAGATTTCTTTGCCAAAATTTCCACCATACTGTGAGGTATAATGTGACATTAATGAGCAGAATATTCTGTGTTCATCTATCAACAGTAATGTGGCTCCACAGCATTTTCTTAGGAGAATTCTTCCCTAAAAACAAAATCCCAACGATTACTATTTAATTGACATAATATATCTTTTTAATGACTGTGTCTCCATACCCAAGGAGGTGAATGAACTGAAAATTTTAAAAGCCTTAGCCTGTCTGAAAATCAATTCAGTATCTTTCCAAAGGAAATTTTTCTCCTGGAGTGATTAGAGAGATTATAGCTAGGACAAGATAAAGGAATTAAATGTCTGCCAGAAGACATAAACAAATTGCAGGCAGGAGCAATAGAAGGGGGAAGATCTTGGTCTGATGCAACATGGAAATTCCATGGACTCCAGCTGCTCCCAAATGCAGGACTGAAGGGATCTCTTTGGGTACATGGTGCAGCATCAGGCCAGGGATGTCACAACAGGAATAGTATCCAAGCTCAGTGTTTAAAACTCATGTTGTTCTCTGTGTTTAGTAATCATCACAATGATTTCACAGTTTATAAACCTGACTTCTGCACTTACTGATATTCTCTGTACATTCATTATATATCAAGCCAAGCAAAAATCCTTTACTTACTAAAACTTGTGCACACATATTTTCCAGAATCTGAAAGAACTGCATATGGAGAATAATTGTCTTCAGTACCTGTCCACAGCCATTGGCCCACTTGAAAATATTTGAGCATCACAACCATCTCCTCAAACAGCTCCCAGACTCTGTGTGCCAAATACAAGTCCTTGTGTTCAGGGCCCTAAGGACACAGGTACCAGCAAACATTCTGGAAGAAGGAGGGAGAGAAGGGAAAGAAGGAATGCAGTGCATCATTCAGAGTTCATCCTATAATTTTAAGGAAGCCAAATAAGACAAAATTTAGGAACTGGGAGGGTGGGGGAAGCACTGTACCCAAGACAACTGGGCAGGAGGTCCCCACCCATGACACACCTCAACATCAGGGTCTGGGGAAAATCATGTTTCCCAGAGCTCAGCTCAAAGCAGGACCCCTGATGTGAGAAGATCCACTGGGACAGCACCAGTGACACCAGTGGGGTGGTGAGAATTTGGCTCTCAGCCCACTCTTTCCAATTTTCCCAGTTCTTTATTGGATCTGTGTGTGCATCAGTCCACCAGTACTTGGTGTGCCAAATAGCAGGACTTCTGAAAGTTGAATTTGGCCAGCTGGCTACCAGCTCAATAATCTTCACCTAGGGAAGGAAATGCTTTGCTAGGAGAGTCTGAGTCCTGTCCTTCTGTGTTTGGTAGGAGGTATTTTGAATTTCAGATGCTCTGGTGAGATGTTCAATGCACACATTTGTTACATGCACAGGCTGAATTGTCTGTGCTCGCTCACGTGCTGTTTATGGGGAGCACACATGAATGCTCCATCCACATCATTTGTTCCTTGTGTATTGAACAAAACATTTTTTTGGTGTGATTTTATGTATGGTTTGGGTTTTTTTCCAAAAGTCTGTATCATCAGTGGGTCACATGGAATTAATCTGCTCAGAAAAATCACAGAGCAATCACAGAGGGAGAAAAGACAAATCCTCAGTCTTTCATTCTTCTGAACCTAAATTATTTCTTCCTTTCTGTAATGTCTGTAATTTCTTCATGAACTACTGTTCCTCCCAAACTGTTCTTCACAAGTGACATTTAAATATGTGTTGACTTAGTAATTTACTACTCTAATCAAAGGGTCTGGAGGACTACAGTGTTGGTGTCCTCTTGAAAATTCCTCTTGAAAAACATAAGAAATTCCTCTTGAAAAACATAACACACAGAATAAAATAAAAATCAAGTGGCTGACCGTCTATCTGAGCTGCAAACAATATAGTCTAATGCAGAATAAAAAGAAAAGGAAAAGAGAAGGATCAAAAGGATCAAAGGCAAAAAAGAGATATTTGGGCAGTAAACTGCACAAGGGTCTTTTCATTTACAAGAAGGGCAAATGTGAGCAGAGATAAGCAAGCAGGAGACAAGCAGTATTAAAGCATTTGAATCAGTGAGTGTTACAATGAAAACAAATTATGTTTTTTAGATTTGGTTTTGTGGTTTTGTCCAAATTGACTCCATGTGAATCAGGCAGATTCTGAAATATTGAGATTCTGAATGCATGTTAAAGCAGCTGAATAACTGGAAATTAGTCTGTAGGAATCTGGTGCAATGAAGTGTTCTTTGTTCTGAATCCCAAAGTATTTTACTTGCAATTCTTAGAAACCTGTTTTCCAGTCAGTGACATACAGCCACATCTACAGGGAAACGTCTGTGGCCCCACCTACCAGCAGTTATTTAATGAGTTTTACCTCCAGGGGAGATCAGTACCTTGTTTGGAAATATGGAGTAGGATTCCAGATAGGCAGAACACACACACTTCTACCAGAACCTGCATTACCATCCTGTCTCACAGAGCTGTAAAAAGCTGTTTTGAAAGGATCTCCACACTTTTGCAAAACTGTTCACTGGTGTTTTGACAATCTGCAGCTAGAGCACTTTGAATGACTGCAAGCTGTCACATCCTTAGTGGTACAGCTCATCTCTGAGATGGCTTGGTGACAGTTTGTGAAATATCTGTGTATGACAGGCTTATTTGAAAGCAGTGGGTCTGCAGGATGCAATTTCTGCCATGATTCTGGTTCTGACAAATCATAACACCTTTGTTATCCTAAAGAACCATGACAAACACAAAATTGCTATAATTCTTGCATGCCAAATTTATATGCAACCATGTCTTTCCACAGCACCTGACAGGCAGACAGCTGTTTGTCCTTGACACAGAGTGTCCTTGCTTAGTTTTTATTCTGTATTCCTCAGTTACCCCTTAAGCCCCTCAGAGTTTTATTTGCAGTGTACATAGAGCACAGGGCTGGACTGGGGCCAGCCACTGTGCAGGTTCAAAATGCAGTGGGTGGGAACAGAACCCTTTATTTAGTTTAACTGGCTGGTCAGAACTGCTCTCCCTCCCCTTGTCTGAGTTGTCTCAGGGAAGGTGGTGCATCCTGAAGGAGCTGGTGAAGGCAGGGTCACTGAGACCAGCCCTTCCCAGAGCTCCATCTCCAGGTCCTGCTCTCTGAGTCTGTATCCAGGGTAGGGAACTCATTTCTTTTTGGCTCTTGGTTGGTACTGAAATCTCATTAATATGCTTGTTGGCAGGAGAGAGCTGCAGGAAAGTGGAACAGCTCTGTTCTGATTTTCCATTTCACTGCGTAACTGAGGCTGTTTTGATTGTTTGGAAATGTCTTATGAAATCTTTTCACCTTAAGTGAAGGCAAAGAAGAACAGAGAGAAAGATGATTCAGAAACTACCAAGGAGGAAGTCACTGGAAGAGAGATTTCTGGGAAGATTGACAGAGAGACAGGACATTTAATAGAGGTGATAAAAGGAACAAAAGCTTTTTAGTGGCACAATAGGTAGGGCAGAGTCATAAGAGAGCAAAGGGCTGAGCAGGGGAGAGTTTGAGTTTGCCAGCAGTGGATCCATTCTGTGCTCTGGAGCTGAGAATGAGGAACCCAGCTATGAAGAACAAGAAATTCCAACTGAAGTCCAGTTCAGTCAGGAAGATTTCAACAGAATCTGGACACCAAAGATGAACCAGAGAGAGAGGTTCAATTGGGAAAGGAGTAATTCAGAGAAATTCTCACAGAGCAGATAAAGGATCAATTTCCCTGCTGAACCAAAGGCAGATTTGAGGAGGGAAGTCACATGAAGACAAGGGATAAAGAGAACAGGTTGGTGTGCTGCTGTTAAACAGACGTGGTGGTAGTTCCACATTAGAACAACTGTCTTGGCTTAAGTCACTCCTTAAAAATCTCTCTTGTCAGCTCTGTATGAAATGGGGGCTCTTTGCTTCATTTCAGAGGCTCAGGATCTCTGCAGCAAATAACTCATCCCACATTGCAGCAAGTCCCTGCTGCCTCTGACTAAGAGAGTCCAGCTCACATTCTTAGAGCTGGGGGAGCCAAGTGTCAGGTGGAACTGAAAGTGGAATCAGGAAGTCCAGAGAAACTCTTACACGAAATCATGGATTTAATGACCAACAGGTATCAGCACAGCTTGATCAGCTGCTGGTTATAGCCCTGAACATCCAAAAGCTGTTGTTGGAAGGGTCACATGGACTGAAATCTGAATATTGATCAGCCTCTGCAGGGGAGAACTTGTTGAGAGGAACCTTAGCAAGTTAGGAAAGTGCCACTGAATGATCTTGTTGTGTCTCTCCTCCAGAAGATTGCTGCAGCATGTAGAGATACTCAGAGCTAATTGAGCAGTACTTTATCCCTCAAGCTGCCTCAGGATTTCTCTAAGACTCCTCACTCAGTGGGCAGATCTAATATCTTTACTTCCTAAAATACCTTACCAATGAATAATCCCACTGCAGTCTTGAAGCTCACGTGTGGGTTAACATGTTCCATGACACGAGTGACTGTGCCAGAAATTGGTGCTTATGGATTGCTCTGTATCCAAAATCCTTCCTAAGGTAGCAGAACATACCTCTGATTTAACCTACCACAGTTTTTGCCTTGCCCCTGAGACCTGCAAAGACACCAACCAACAGTTTCTTACCTTGATTTTATGCTGATTCTGTACACAGGACTCATCTACACTATGAGATGGCATCAAGGGCCAGAGCAGAGGCAGACCAGCTCCTTCTGTATTCCCCTTACTGGACTATATATTAATGTTGAGTTGTTAGGATGGCTTCCAAATCTCCCAAATATGCAGATTTAATTTAGTCACAAAGAGGCAAAGGTTTTGGAGGAGAAGAAACTAAAATTTAAAACATGGAGGTTTCAAGTATGTTCACATTAGAGGCATTTTTCTGAGGCCACACTCACACTGCATTAACACACCCTCCAGCCCTTCCCTCCACTGCCAAACCTGCAGTGTGTCCCCTGAATCCAGCACTGATCTGTGGGTACTAGCTTTGGCAGTATTCACAACATGAAGATTAAGTGTATATAGTAATGTGAGCGTGGCCCAGAGAATCTGAAAGAATATGTTCTTAACTGGAATGATCTATGATGCAGAAGATTAAATAACAGTTTGCTATAATTGTGAAACTATTTCAAGAGATTATGAAAAAGTGTGCAGTCTTTTAGTCAGACACACATAATACTTGGCTCATGTGCTGCTCCTGAAAGGCCTTCCAGACACCTCCGACCTTCATCAGCAATCAAAACGAATGTTTCTTTTGTGGTCTTCATTAAAGCCTTCCATTTGCTTCCTCTGGGACTCTGAAAGGCCCCATCTCTGCATGCCCAGCTCTGCCAGGGCAGGCAGCTGTGCCAGTGCTGCCAGCAGCTCCCTGAACCAGGGCCCGCAGCAGCGGCAGGACGACGGCCGGAGGCTCACGTCCAGCTCCCCGAGTTCCTTGAATGCTGCTAAACCCTGGCACAAAACAGCCCAGCCTTCATCAGAGATGTTGTTATTGTAACTCAAATCCAGCTTCTGCAACCTGGCTAAATGGCCATCCTGCCTCAGGGATGCTGCAAAAGATGAGAGACACAAACACAACCAATAAATCCTGGCAACTCCTTTGAAAGCTTCTCAGCAAGGAGAGTAGTATTTTAATATCTCATTTCAGCAGTCAAACAGCAAGGTTTATCTCCTCAGCAATGTAAAATAGCTTGCTGCTGAGCTCAGAAAGACAGTTTTATCACAGCTGAAGGAGTGTACAACAGAGTGTACACAGGCAGTTCAAAAGGAACAGAAGTATTGGGTTAAATGTATGGCAAGCTGAAAACCTTGGAGTCAGTGGGAAGGAGGTTATATCAAGTGCCAATTATACTGGGCAGACAGGCTTTACAGGGAGATGTAGACAGAGGAAAGCAAAACTAGGTGAGCCTACATTACTACAAAAGCCACCTCTCACTGTGGGAGGGCCTAATATACCCTAAAAGAAACTGGGATCCTTAACATGTGGTTGGCAAAGGAGACACCCATCAGGGGTGATGTTTTTTAAAGTCAAAAATATTCAGGCTTCACCTCACCAGATTGCACATACCAGGGCCTTATTAGCTGTCAAACAGCTATTGCCAATCTCAGACACTCAAACCCCTGAGCCAGGCCCTCAGAATCACAAGGATGAGTATAAAATAAACAAGTTTTTAAAAGGATCCAAGAATGTATTCCTTTATCAGGTTCCTGTTTTCTAGTATTTCTTAGAAGCTGCTAAGAGGTGGGTGAAAATATTTGTTTTAATTCTCCCCCAGTAGTCTGACTCCAGAAACCCACCTAATGGATTGAGAGCTGGTAGTGCCTGCATTACTGGCTGTCAGCACAGATATTTTCTATAAAACATTGAACCCTATAACAGCATCCGAGCAAAATAAAACTCCTCAGAGGTAGCTTTAAATATTTGATATAAAAAACAGATGCAAACCCTAAATTTTCTCAGTGATTTTTTTGTTGTTGTTTTAATACATAGAAGTGCTAAAAGATTCTTTACATTTTACCCTTTTCCACTGGGCATACACAGGACACACAATCTTCAGCAAAATGAAAGCCCTTTTTGGGAAAAAATACTCCTGTATTTTCTGTGTTTTCATTTCATTTATGCAAAAACATGCTCAGGCCATGGAACAAGCCCCTTCTGAATTGTGGTCTAAATGGCCTGGCTCCTTGAGTGCTGCTAAATACCAGGTTATACGTACTTAGAAGTGCCAAATCTTCAGCCACCAAGTTACAGCTGCTCAGTCTTAACACTTGAATCTCCGTTGCAAGCTTTAGTGCTCCCAAAAGCAGCTTTAGGTTCCCACCAACGCACTTATTCCAAGAAAGGTCTAATATCTCCAGTTCAGGAAGGTGAAGGGCAGCCTCAGCTGAAAAGATTAAGAGCAGCAACTTCTGCTTACTAAGAGAAAACAACATGGCCTCAACAGACACCTCACCTGCAATTCACCCGTAAGTAGGATCCTAACAGGCTGACTCCCTGTGCTTAGAATGAATTCTTTTATCCTAATAAAAATCAAACAAAAGAAAATAAGAAGGGTCTGCCTATAGAATCTATCAGGACTCTGTGCAGGAGGTTTTTGTCTTTCTATTCACGTTATGAGCTTGGCCTTGTCTCACTGAATTAATTTAACAGCTTGCTTTTAAACCATTTCATATCAATTTAAAGACAGCATTTTTTTGCTGTGAATTCACTATTTAAGGTGAAATGCTCTGTATCTTTTGACAACTCTGATTTCCATGGTGTCACCCCTACATAATTGTAGTGATATAAATATAACTCTTTCTGCAGGGACCTCCAACCAGTTTAGCTTGCCACTGCTTCTGCTGGAGGCAGTCGAGTCTTGCTCCAGGTTTAAGGTCGCTAGTAAATACAAAATTTACACAAAATTTACACAAAATGCAAGTGCACAAACCACAGTAACTGAGAGATCCCTTTGTCCTAAGATTTCATGTGCCATATGGAACACCTATCAAAGGCACAGTGTAGCCACTAATCCACTGAGATTTGCAATAAGTAGGCAAAAGAGGCTGAATTTACATATCCTGTGTTAGATTGGACTTTTCTTCATGGCTGTGCTACATCTTTTCCACTACTGCACTCATCTCCTCCATTGCCCAGTGCTTAACTCTACCCCAGAGAGTTTCTAGGGAAATTTTCACTTGCAGTGAGGTGAAAAACCCTCAGTCAAAACTTTACCCCACTGAACTGCAAATGAAGTGTTACATCCATACTATAATTACATCATAACATAAAATCATATTTTCTTTTTTTCCCCAAAATTAAGAAGCATATGAAAGCTCACTATCAGACAAAGGACTAAAAGGACTTTATCCCCTCAGGTATAATAGGGGAAGCCATACAATTCTTTTCCCTTGAAACCTGGTCCCACAAAGCACTGGTTTCATCACAGACTTTTTCACCTGGGACCTGTGGTAAAACGTAACCATGACCCTTGGAGTTCAGCCAAAGGAGAATGGAATGCTTTGTCCTCCAGGGATGCACAGGGAACAGACACACTTTAAAGAAACATTCCTACCTAGGGATGAAAGTGACTCTTCACCTAAACCACAATTGCTGATGGTCACGGATCTCAGCTTTGGTAAAAACCTGAGCCTGCCCAGAAGAGGATCAGATGAGACTCCTACGTTTTTATTCGAGGATAAATTCAGCTCTTGAAGATTGGAGAGTAAAGGTATCACCTGGGCTGTGAAAACATGAAATATTTATTAGACAGTCACTGATTCAGAACAAATGTCTAGTTCTATGTTTGTCTGACATAATTTCTTATCTTTATAAATCAATCCAAAAGTCAAGGCCAAGTTTTAACACTCAAATTCATGGTGAGTAATGGTTTAGACCATAAATAGCCTTGTCATTTTCAGTAAGAATGTTTAGGAAATTAGGTATTCCATACTATGTGGAGGATTATCAGAACATGGCTTACTGGAAATTTTCTAGGTGAAATAGGGCATTTCCAAATGTCTTCCTTGCTAATTGAAACTTCTTTATCTTAATATTATTATTCTCTGTTATTCAATAAATGAAAAATAAATCATGATTGCTATTACTAATACTGAATATTTCCCAATGCTTCATCATCAACTCTCGAAGTTACGTTCTTTACAATGTAAAATAAGATGTGGGCAATATAGACTTTGAGTCATGGGATTTGTTGTTGTTATTGTTGTTGTTAAGAGTAAAACTAAATGTCAGAAAGTTGTGATAAGGCAGAAAGTAAAATAAACTTGATTGGGAAATGCCTTTTTTCTTCCTAGTAGTGCTTATAGTTGGATCAACTCAAGATCCAACTATAGATTGGAGAAGGCACGACTCTCCCCCAATGCAAGATCTCCCAAAAGCACTCTCTACCTGGTGTGCAGCTCACCAAGAGAGTTTTATGTCCATGCACATACACACCTTGGATCCATCCAACTTATACCACTGGGGGAACTGTCCCTGGATATTCCCTAATCACTGTTTGTCAAAAAAAGCAGTGCTTGGTGGTGGATCCCACATTCCCATTGTGGGTCTGAATCATGGCAGATTCAGGTCCTTAGCTTCACACAGGATCAGACACTCTGAGATTTCCTTTGGTTCAGCAAAAAACCCATTCCATATTGATCAAGGAATCTCTGTCCCACACTGCACTGCCAGAACTGCCTAATGAAAACAGTACTGAGATCAGCTATTCTGCCAGGCAGAATCCATTATGTCTTTGAGATATTTTCAGAAGGCAAACCCAAGATCCTTAATGGATTTCCTCAACACATCCTTACACAAAACGGTCATGTCCTCTTCTGTGACACAGCACTGGTGAAGATCAAGGACTTCCAGATTTTTCAAGCTGGCCAAATGAGCTGTTGAGTCTTTAAAGCCACCCCCAATCTCTCTGTTACAGGAGATGTCTAATTTCCTCAGCTCTGCAAGGTGCTGTAAAGCAGTGTCTGAAATGGAAGAGGGAGCAGGGTGGTCACTGGCTGCTGCAAGAGCCCAGGTCAGGGCTTTGGCATCTGTTTACTTCAACGTCAAAGTTTGCACAAGGTATTGCAGGCAAAGCTCCTGGGCTAAGCCTCGGAGTATAATCACAGCAGACACACAGTAATACAGCAAAGCTTCCCTGTCCATGCAGCTCCATTCTTCTCTGGGAGAGCAGGTGAAGGTGAGGCCAGCTCATCCCCCCGAATGCAGTCAATCCTCAGCCTATTGCAGAAATTACTGCTGGATGTGCTAATTAATGCCAGTTGTTTTGCCACATCCACTAGGGAGAGACACAGATAACAAGCCCGTTTCATGTGGCTTCACTGGACGCTCTTTAAGTGATAATGGTGAATTTGGATTTCCTTTGGAGAGTAGGATTAGCTTGTTAAAAGTTAGCTGGCCTGTCTGTGTCCTTGTCTATGCTCTGTCTGGGGAGAGAGGCAGCACGGCCAGGGAGCCACTCCTCAGCCCTGAGATGTGTCTCAGTTAAATGGTGTGGAGGGTGACTCTCCCCATTGACTTTCACGTAGAAGAGCTCAGGGCAGATAAATTTGACTCCTGCTGAAAGCCTCTGTAGTCTTTTATCAATCCTCAAACAGCAAATAACGATTGCCCATTAATACTGCCAAACCATCAGCAAAATCCCACCTCATTGCCTTTCTTAAATGGTTTTCAGATGTACAATTTATTCAGAATGAAAGTCTTTCTGAACATAAAGTCTAACCTAAGCCCTGGAGGCTGTCTTGCTTTAATCCACACATGTGCAAGTTTAACTCTTTCAAGCCTGGCACATTTTTCAGATCCTGAGCAATAACCTTCATGCTGCAGCCAATGTTTTTGTTGATAGAGAGATCTAATACTTCGAGGTTTGGGATCACATTTAGCATTTCAGCTGGGGGGAAAAAAAAAAGAAAACCAGAATTGGTAATTGTCTGGAATACATACAGATGAACCATAGAAAATTACAGCACCATGATAAACAGGAAGAGGTGGCCTGGGTTTGTCTGTGTGTGTGGTTTAGACTTGCTAAGTTCCTGTTCTACCTAAACGACATAGAAAAATAAAGATTGGATAGAAATCAAGAAAATCAGTTAAAACCTGTATGAAAATAAAGGTGAAAGAATACAAGGACAGTTAGAAAAATACAGGGAAATAAAAAGCAGAAATACAAAGAGAAAGAAAAATTTCTAATGAAAATATATAGGAATGTGTGTTACATATGGGGCTCCTTTTGCAGTGGAGATGAGAGCCCAGGGGCTTCTCTTTACAGAGAAAAATGCCTTTTAAAATACACAGTGAGATAAAAAGACCACACAGGATTAAGCTGCTATAGTGAGAGGACAGAGGGGAGGGGTGGTCAGTAGTTGCCAACTCAGCCTAAATTCCCAGTCCTCAGACCTTCTTTCCAATCCCATGGCTGACTACATATTCAGCTGCTTAATTTTAAGCAATCAGTGTTGGAAATTTTGGCACACATCTTTTGCTCAGGGTCTCAAAGGAGCCAGAAACCCTGGACCACTGAAGCAGGCAGAGTGTGGTTTAGATGTAGTTGTTCTTCTCAACCCTCCCTCATGTGATTAGAAAGAACAGCTCTCTTCTTTGCAAGAAAGTGCATTAAATCCCTACATTGTGTCATAAATACTGTTATAATGAGAGCTTGAAATAAATTAACTTTCCAGTAATACTGAGCTCAATACAGCCATCATCCAAGTCAAGCAGGTTCCATTTTTGAGAAGTCTCAGTCCAGCTAGATGGACACACATACCAAGGGATTCTCCATCCTTTGCTGTCAGGTTGCAGTCTGTAATTTTCAGACACTTTAATTTGCATCCTTTCTGCAGTTTTTTTGTCAGCAGTGATAATTTTCCACCTATGTTACTGTTCCATGATAAATCCAGTTCTTCAAGTTGAGAAACAATTTCAAATGCCTCTCCTGTAACAGAAGCCTAGGATGATTCATTCTATGTATCAATTTCAGTGCAAACAAAAGTACAGGTTTGGAATATATTAAAGAGGAAGGTTAGCTATTAATTCTCAAATTACTTTATGTTGAATGTCTTGCCAGGAAAATTGTTAAATAAATGAATTATTGCTTCTGCAGCAATGCTGTATAAAATCTCATATTGTCAAAGGAGCAATATAGATCACAATTCATTGTCACAGTACACACAAACCTGAAATTTATTCAGGTTCCCAAACCCTCATCAGGTTGTTTGGCCTGTGCTGGGACCCAGAAAGTCCAGTCTGCAGGGAAATCAATACAAGTGACAAGTCTGAATTTACTGTCCTGTAGAGCTCTGCTCTGTTTTGTTTGGCAAACCTCCAACATCCTCTATACTGTGTCCACAGGTCGTTTTGGAAGGAATAAAAGAAGTCCTCTCGCAACTACTCCTGAAACCTGCAAATTTCATTTCTGACAGGAATTTGTGACTCACTTCATAAGAAACCAAGATGAGCATTGTTTTGACTCAAACTAACTTTCCCATTGTTTCAAGGCAGACAGAACTGACTTTTATTACATTCAAAAAAAAAAAATCAGCCTTTTCCAGGCTTGACACACCTGCCGATCTGAACTGTGTTAATTGTTCTTTGAAATACTAACATCCCACTGTAAAGCTTCCTAACTTCTTCTGTAGAGGAGGAAGGCAGAGCATATTTGCATAAACTCATTCCCAAGAAAGATTAATTAATCAAATTATATGCAAATGAAATTTCAAAGTGTCATACACAGTTTTTTGATCTAAAGTCTAATAATTGAGAATTGTATTTTAGTAGTAACATCCTTTTATGTCTGTGTGGTTTTCATAATTAATTTTTCACAAAAGACTTATAATAGAAAAATAATTATTTCTGTAAGTGAATATCCAGGTTTGAGAGAAAAGCGTGTCTTAATTTTAATTGTTGCATTTATTTTGGATTATTGCCTCAGTGTTGCATACTGAGCAATGCTCTACAGTGGAGAAGTGCCACAGCCTGTTTCTGTTTGACATAAGGACTAGCATTCCAGACACATATTCCTCCCAGAAGATAAATAAAGGACTTTAACTCAGGAATGGTTTCCTATCACCTCTCACACTCAAGCCCTGAACAATCACGTAGAAGAGGTTGATATTATGATTATAGTTGAGACACTGATTTCTAAGCAGGATGTGCTGAGTCCACAAGAGGCCACAGTTCCACAGAGAGATGTGGACAAGGTCAAGCAGCCAGTCTTGGCCTAAATACAGAAGTTATTTTCAAATCACAGGCAAAATCAGTGCAAATTGACTGCTGCTATTCCACATGTCAAGGGCATCATGTTTTGACTGGAAATTCAAGTCTTATGATGAGTTTTGTGTCTGTCTCAGCAGAAGCTAAACTGAACAGGGAAGGAAACAGCACTGAAGAATCTGGCAGAACAAAGCAATTGGAAAAATAACCAATAAAATTCATAAGGAAAAAAAAAGAAAAATAAAAAACAAATACATGACAAACGGGTTTGAAAAATAGTTAAATTTTTTTTTAAATTATAGAGAATTAAGTACAGATTTTAGCCTCATCAGAAACAGACCAGGTACTTGCAGCAGCTTTTGTAGAGATGCATATTTCCTCCAAAGGAGATAGCATGACTCACTTTTGAGCTACTACCATAAATGTCATGTTATTTCTGAACCTTTCCTGGAAAAAGCTTGGATACAAATGACATTAAAAACCCTCATCTTTATAACTCAGACTCATTTTAGAACTTGCAAGTTAAGCAGTAACTTTTATAATTCCAGGTTGATTAAGTTTTCTCTTCTTTTAAATACAAACCATAGTTCCACCTCAGAGTAAACTCCAAGCCCAGAGGTGACTCAGTGTCAGAATCTGAGTGTGTAACACCAACTTTAAAACTTGTAAATCTCATGCTTTGCAGAAAGCAGGGTGAAAGCACTCCAAGCAAAGAAGTAAGCAGAGGAATAAACTTCTCCCAGACTTGAAGAAACACCAAGTCCTAAAGCTCTGAGGCAGCACTTCTGGTTTTAAATCTCCTCCCAAAAGACCACTGAGGTTTTTGTGATGAGCACTCATCTGTCCTGCAGCTTGGATACCTAAGCTGGCCCTATTGTGACTGACTCTGCTTCTAGCAAAAAAAAAACACAAATCCAAATTGCAAACATGCTTTCCTGCAAATATAACTGAATTCTGTTCCCTTCTGAATGTGAAAGCTTCACACCCTGAGGAATGAATATAGCAGAACTACCTAAAGCTATAAGGTCACTCCTAAGCCCAAGTTTCTACTGTTTCACAGCAAGAGTTTACTTTGCCCAGAGTGGAAGCAGCAGGAGAAGGATGTAGGAAGAGATGAGATGGATTACATTAGCCCCAAGCTGTCTGGAAGTAAATGTAAATGAAATCCTGGACCTAAGGAGATGACATCCTCAGCTGCCAGCCTGCAGTTGTTAAGTCGAAGGACTTTTAACAAGTTCACATGATGAAGCTGGACAGTGAGAGCTTTCAAAGTGCCACCAACACAACCATTCCAGGACAGGCTGATCTCCTCCAGCTCTGGAAGAAATGGCAGTAAAGAAGCTGTAAGGAAAGAAAAGAAAAAGCATATTCTGTTTGCATGTTTCTGCACACCCTGGATGTCAATACATCTTAACACTGAGATGTTTTCTACAATCAATGCAGAATTGTAAAACCATGACAATTTGTACCTCAATTTTCTTGTCTGTAGCTTGAGTGTAAAGACATTAATCTGCTTCAAAGGCCTGTATGATTTTTATATTTATATATATTACATAAGGTATATAATTTATTAATTAATGTTTATCAGGGACCTTGGACCACTAGATGAAATGTTAATATGGCCTATGTAAAAGAAAGGGAAGGGAAAAGAGGAGATGGAAGAACTGAACAAGCAAATAAAATTTAAAGAAATACATGAAGTAATTAGTTGGATAAAATGTTCATTTACCCAGTTCTGTTACATCTGCTGCACCTAATGCACAATTATTTAGATCCAGATTCTTGCTGTTGGGTTTCTTTCCCAGTCTCTCCATGAACAGGTTAAATCTCTGCTCACCAGATGGTGACTCTGCTTCAGAAGTGAGATGTGAAAGTCCATCTGAGCAACAAAGAAATAGGGCCCTGGTTACCTCTGCTACTAAACACCACATGTAAACCTGTCTGGGGCTGCCAGGTGAAGACTTTAGGAAATGAATTAAATCTGTCAGTATACCAGGCTCTATTTCTCATCAGTGTGGCCCAACAACCTGACTGATAAGATCACTATAAATCAAATCACTACAAAGTTCCTGCTGCATTTTCATACAACATCTGGGTAAGGCAGTTCTTGCTTTTCTGGGCTTTGCAAAGCAACACCCACTTACCTCCTTCTTCAATGCAGTTTGTACAACAAAGAAAATTGCATTTACTTTCACTGCTAAATCCTTTAACAAATCAGTAAATTCATCTAATATCTATAGATGAAAAAAAGCAGCCAAAAATTATACAAAATAGAATCCCACTCTCAGTAGCTGTCCTCTGATTGTTTCCCCAAACCGACCCAGAGCCCTTAGGACAAAGGATGGAATTCTAAGCTTCACCTTCCAGCTCCTTTTTATAAATAGTTCCATTTTCTCTGGAGTGGATGTAAAAAGTATTCTTGTGTGTGCAAATAACATACTTTATGGATTCCCATTCCCTTCCCCCTCCCCAATGTCAAGGGGTAGAAAACATCTGCTCCTGTTGTCTTCAGACTGCTTTAGCAGCAGGGTGGACAGAGACCCATCTTAAATACAACAAGCCAAGCTCCTGCTCAAAGCTTGGCTCTGAAACCAATCAGCTCTGCAACTAATGAGCTGACTTCAGCACTGACTCTCACACTGCAGATCAAGAGAGAAGTCACCCACCCCAAAGCTCTCTTCCTCCTGAGCAACTTGGATCTAACTCCTTGCTCGGCACCTAACAAATTAGAGGGCACATCCTTAATAATGTTCCAATCAGAAGAAAATCCTGGCTAAAGGATAAACTGTAGGCAGATAAATCAGGATTTTGGCTGGCAAGAAAGGCAGCTGATTTTCTATGAAATCAAAATACATACTGTAATCTCCAATAATGCATTTCATTATTGTACCAGCATTACCTTCTACAGGGAGATCTTGCTTTCCACTCTGATCATCAGCACCAGAGCTGTTTATTTCTGTTTCTTCAATTTCCCTTTTTTCCTTGCCTTCAGATTTCCCAAAGTCGAAGCTGCTGAAGAATTGTTTGATGGCTGAAGGCTGCTCTTTATTTTTTTCAGAAGCACACTTCTTTCCTTGGAACTGTTTTATAACAAAGTCAAATGGGGAACTCTTTGGTATGTCCTCTTCATGCTTATCCTGGCAGTTTTGCATGTCATCTTTCAGGGGATCAGCAAACAGAATTAGATTTAGTAACGTTTACTCTTGCTCACCTTTTTTCATAATGGCAGATGCACTGAGAATTTGCCACCATTGCCTCCATCCAACCAGATACTGCAGCTGTGGACATTGGGAATGTGCCACTGCTGGAAGATAATAAGCCCCCAGAGAGTTTGTGTGGAACAGTTCACTACTGTAGGGACCTCACTTTCTGTGACTAATTCATAGGCAAATTTGACTTTGTAATTTATAGACATTATTTCCTTATTTCTGTTTGTGCTATAGCATCATCCAGTGATTCTGAAGCTGCTTTAAACATTAATTGAAAGGTCTTTAGTTTTAACCCTGGCATTTGCTGAGACACACACATGCTTTCAATGAAGCAGTCGTAAAACTAAGCAGGCATTCATTGACTTTTGCTTTGTGAGGACTGTGTGGAAAAGAGATGTATGGAGTGCTGCTGTGTGCCATGGACTGCAGGGGGAATCACCTGTGCTCACAGCTCGAGCCTGTAACACAGCAGAGCTCATGGCTGGATTTGTGTGCTCACACAGACTCCTCCTGCCCCAGCACAGACCTGCACACACAACTCATTCCACAATTTGCTGTCATCCATAGAGTACACAAAGCCAATCATTTTAATAACCATCAGTTATATAGAATGTCACTGGCATCCACTTTCCAAAAAACAGAAACACATGAAGAAGCATCAGAAACCCTCTGCCTTGCACAGATTGTTCTCATGCCATTATAAGAAGAGGTGTGTCAGGGAGAAAATGTAAAAATAAAGCAAATCTAATTTTTATATACATATACTGTGTGTATATATATATTGTACATGTATATATATGTACTATATATATACTGTACATGTATATATATGTACTATATATATACTGTGTGTGTATGTCACTGCAGGTATATATATTGATTGTACATATATGTATGTACATTTTCTTATTGTTTTGGAAGTTTTCTGCCATAATAGGAGTGTTCAAGGGCAGAGCAGTTATAATTACAAAAAACTGAGGAATGGTTTAAAGTCTGGCTCTCAATGTGTTGTCACAGCTGTATTTCTTATAAATACAAAAATGAAGCAAACCAAATCACCTCTGTGTTCATGCACAGTTACTGAGCTGTAGAACAATCCTGCTTTCTCTGGCTGTGATTTCTGATAGAGAGGTATAATTTTAAACAGACAAAGAACATACCTGTCTTCTTTTCCATTGGTACACCTGAGGATCTCTTTCACTCTTTACCTTTTTACAGCACTTTCAGGGCTTGTGGGTGAGCCATGACATGCAAACAACACCTCAATCCTTTCCTTAGTAGGAACTTTCCGTGGAGTTTTCTCCCACCAGTTCTGTCCTCATCAGTTTGAGAGCAGCTGCTCTGCACGGGTGCTCCGTGGGCTCTCTGGCGGTGCCTGTGTTTCCCTGGGCTGGACCCCGGGGTCAGCCGGCCCTTCCTGGGGCTGCGAGTCCATTGAGAGCTCCCAGCGTGTCCCAGCTCCGCTCTCTCCCGAGGCAGAAATCAGGAAGCGGCAGCGCAGCCCTCGGTACTGCTGGCAAACCACTGCGTGTCCCTGAGACAGCTGTTGTTGGAGGAGGCTGACTCACCCTACAGATCACATTACACGGCTACCTGAAGAAAAGCTCTTTGTTTTCCCACCCCTTTTGTCCATACTGCTCAGCGGTGGTGCTGGAGGCTGAGCAGAGCCCTGCTGGGTGTTGCACGGCTCGGTAAGAAAAAGGAACACCGAGGGCTGGGACACTCCTGGTCTGTTTAGGGCAACAGGAGACACAGGAGGAAAGGTCACACTGCATCATCTGCCACAACCTGCTTGTGGGCAACACCGTGATACAACATTACAATGCAATCATTAGACACACCTTATATATGCCTCAAACTTCACTATACCTTTTCTTTTCTGTCTGTCTGCCCTAAAGTCTGATTTCCACAATGGTGAACGTCACAATTTCTATCTTAGCCATACTCATGGCCACTTATGCTGAAGCTCTTTAGCCTTGATAATCTCTATCTATGAGATCTATCTATCTATCAGTCTATGAGGTTTTCCCTTTTGTAGGCTAAACCAGTCAAACTCTTGCCTCCCCTCATGTGGCAAACTCTCCATTTCCTTTATCATTTCCTGCTCACCTTTGCACCATAATATAATTTATGCTTCCTTAAGCAGGTGCAATATAATTTATGCTTCCTTAAACATGAGGGACCATCCACAGATATGTATACACCATAAACATATGCAAACTGGAGTGGTTTTGGTGGGGGATGATAAAGCTGGTAAACAAACAAACTATTCCTTTGCAAGGAGCTGAGCAGACACCAGCCTGAGGACAGGCTTGACTCAGTGTGAAAACAGACAAATTATTCAGACATGTGGAATGAGACACAGGGTGCTGCAAGGAGCCAACAGGGTAAGATTAATGGAAGAAAAACTTGAAGTGAACCTCAGGAAAATTCTCTTGCCCGTTACAAGGACCACACTGAGAAACATTTACAGCAGGTGGAAATGCACAAAACAACTGTGATCAACCATCTTTCTCTGTAGGAAAGGAGGGCACTCTTCTGTATCCCAACAGAAAATATCTCCAAGTTGACTTCAGGGTTTTCTGACACCAGGAGTAGTTGTCCTGTCCAAATTTCTGAAATTAGGATCTTGCACAGACTTGTATTCACACGAGGAATTTGTGCTAATTCCCTTCACGCATCCAGGCATCTCAGCTATGCAGACAATGGAAACTCACAGCATTTCTGTCAGTAAAGAACTGAATTTGACAGTTCTCTGCTTGTACTTAACAAGTGGTTAGATCAGGAATGAAGCAGAGACAAAGCAACCTGTATTTGTGAACATGTCCCAGGCTCTCTTGGCTCAAGAATTCTAAATGCCCACTGCAGTTCGATGAGAACATGGAATGGGAATATTTAATAATCTCTGTCCTGTGAAACTGGGAAAATCCTTAAACACATTAAGCACCAATTACAATAGTTAGGCTGGGCTAACTCACATGCTCTGATATATTTCAGGTGATGTGCTGTCCATTCAGAAATTTTTTCACCACTTGAGGCTGTTGAGTGACAGTGGCAACACCCATGAGAGCATCCCTGTAATCCAGTGAGAAGAGGAGCAAAGTTCTACAGTGACCTGGTCCCCTCTTCTTAAAAGGCAAATCTTTACCTTTTTTTACATCAGCTATGAAGGAAGAGGGCACAACAGGGCTATCCCTCAAAAAAAAGCAGGATAGTGAGAGTGAGGTGGCTGCAGTGGGCTGAAAACATGAGCAGCACTTTGCAATAGGCCCAGGCTGTGCTATAAACCTGTGATACATCAGAACAGCCAGGCCCAGCCATGGCCCAGTGCTCTCTCTTGGTCTCCTCCCTGCCACACTTGTGAACAGGTGTCCTGCTCCTGCCTGGCAGAGCCCTGTGTCTGCTTCCTGCAGGACACCACGGACAGCACAGGGCAGGCTTAGCTTTTGGAGTTTAAAAATAATAGACGCCTTCCCCTTTCTATCCAGTTAAACGGCCTGTGACCATCTGCCGAGTGCTCAGTGTCACACTTGTTTATATCTGCTCTTCCCTCTGTCTAGACCTGGGGCAAGGTTAGGAACAGAACCAATTTTGGAACAAAGTAGTTAAAGTTGCATCCCACACAGCATCCATAGTGGAGAGATTAATGTGGATTTTTGTACTTTGCCTCATTGTGACTCCTTAATCCGGCATATATTCCAAAGAAATAATGCCATTAGAGGATTAGTGCCACAAGTTCATTTGAAAAAAAGGATTTGCAAACACTGAAATCCTATATTCTATGTGCTTAATCACTGAGTATCATTTTGGGGATTTCCTCTCCCTTTAGCAGTGTCTCTTTCAATGAAACCCAAGCAAATCAGCAACTCTGTTTTGGATGGCCCTTATTATCCACTAAAGGAAAACAAACCCCCAAGCATCTGGTTAAAATAATACAGACTCTAAACACATTGGACTAAACCCATCCTTGCTGTTGTACAATCACAGTTATGTCAGGGAGGCACCTGGCCCAGTATTTGTATAGATTTTAATGATCTGGGATATTTATCTGTTAGGGATTTTTGATAATCTGAGTCCTGCAGCACATAGCAACACTGTGACCCTTGTTTGCTTCCATGGTGGTTCCCTTCCCCAGCTTTGCCTCCTCAGGCTTCTCTTGCTTGGCCTGGCTTGTTGCTGGCTGCATTGGTGAAATGGGGGCAGCTGTGTGGGGCAAGAAATTGGTGGGGCTGAAGAAATGGTTATTGCCCTGTGGCAGTTCCAGGTGACTCAGTCCTGGGCTGTTCTGACTCAGAACACACGTGCCAGGAGCTGCTGCCAGAGGAGGGTAAGGGAAGAGTGGCCTGGTCCAGCACCAGGTTTGCTGCCCTCATCTTTCCCACTCTTGTGCATCAAACCATGCTCTCCACAGCTCTCTCCACCCTCTCTCTCCTGCTCTGTCCTTTTCACTCATTCTCTGACTTTGACCCCTCAGAACTGAGGCAGGAGAATTCACCTTGCCCACAAAGCTGGGAATCCCTCAGCTGGCACTGACACTCTGTTGCTCATGCCAAACTTTTGTGTCACCCACTGATTTGTTGCTGACTTTCTTTATACCCAGGCAATTCAGGGCAGCAGGGATGTGCTTTAGGGCCAGAAAAAATCCTTCAGAAGGGACTGCACACACAGTGGGCTGGAAAGACATTCCCCAGGGAATTCCTGCCTGACCTGAAGGGGCTGCACAGGAAAAGGCTGGGCTGGACAGAGCTCAGAGCAACCTGGTCTTGGGGAAGGTGGCCCTGCCCATGGCAGGGGGTTGGAACAAGATGGGCTTTAGGGTCCCTTCCAACACAAACCACTCTGGGGTTCTATGACAGTTTTGCCAGGGCATGTGCTGGATGAACTGGTTGTGTGCAGAGGTGGGTGACAGCCCCTGTTGTCACTGATTTAATACACCTGTAAGAATTCCAACCTTTGCATAGCCCAGAATGAGCAGCTAAACACAACCTGTACAATTCTAACAAATATTCTTTTTTCAAAGCCAGAATTCACCTTACTTGCTATAAAATAGTAGTGATGATAAGTAGATTTTTCTAACTACTAAGTTATATTGAACATGCATTTTGAATTTCATAAAAAGCAAGTCTAAAAGATCTGTTCTGACAAATGTGTATTTATATCCCCAATGCAGATACTTTTAACACTCTGATATCAAGTTACCCTTTTATAAATGGAGCTACATGAATGCAAACTGAATGTTTCCATCTCTATTACAACATATTGGACTGATGGAGAAGATTTTCAGTCTGGAAAACGCTTTTTGGTTGAACTTATGCCAGGATTAATCCCCTTTCAGTTAATCATTTACATGAATGGGCAATCTGTGGAGTTCATGCAAGGCCTGCAAACTATATTAATTACTAGAAACCTAATTACAAATCAACAGAGTCACAGGATCAGTGTTACCTCCATACGGTACCATCTGGTACAATGGGGCTGGAGAGTTCAGCAAAACTCCCAACTGCATTCTGTGAAACTTCACCCTGAATGTGTGTTGTCAGAGAGAGCAACTTTATGCAGATATAGAAGCTGGTTATAAAGCATTTTTAGGGTCCTCCTATATGACAGCACCCAATCCCTGTATTCTAGCTGCTGTTTCAAAAGTTACTTCAGAAAAAGGCATTTATTCAACACTTCTCTTTTTGAATGTGATACCAATGTTTCCATAATTTATCTTTCCACATCCAAAAATACCCTAAATCATACAGAGTAGTGAAAAAAAACCAGCAAATATGCTGCCATAAAATGCTTTTGTTAAAGGTATTAAGTGTATTGTCTTTTACACTAGTAATTGTTACTCCAATTTAAAAAGCCATGTCCAGAGTGAAATTCTACAAATTACAGGAATATGGCACAATGGAGCTTCCATAGCTCCAGTGTGTGTGAAAATGGTAATTTAATTTCCCCAACACATTTGCTCTTTCAGCACGTGGCCAGTTTGAAAGTTTTCACCAAAACCTGTCAGTGTTGTTTTACACCATGTTAACCAAACAAAAATTCAGGTCTTTGAAACCTCAGCTGGTATGGTTTTAAATGCAGACCTTCCCAAAGATTTTGATTCAAGGTCACATAAAATCCAGTATTCTTTCCACATACAATGTTTGGTCAATTGAATTTTCAAAGTAATTCAAAGGAATTTTCAAGGATTAGCCATATTTCATCCTTGAGGTTCACTCATTGGCTTTGGGAATTGAGATCAGCCACACTAAACAAAATTCAGGAGCTTCAGTTTTGCCCCAAGTTTGGCTTGGACACCGATTTCATTTTGGAAAGAGACAGGGTGATCTGTGATAAATAAGCCATTTAGCAAGTGCTGTACCAGTCCAGTTCATTTCATTCTATGTCTCCATAAAAGTGCAGATAAGTAGACTTTTATCTCACTCCAGTAAACTTGATAAGGGAAGAAATAGAGATTATCACTCTTTCACAGATTCCTCACTTACAACAGACAACATTTAGAAACAATGGATTAAAACCTGCTTAGGGTCTAGTTCAGCAGGTTTTCTTCTTCTACAAATCCATTCCAGCACTGCATTTTGGCAACCAACATAATTCTTGAACTGGTAATAAAATTGTCTAACACAATTTTTACCTTCCATTTTTGAAGCTCATAAATCCCATCAACTGAGCTATGTCTGCCATTGATTTTGTCAAAAGGGAACAAAGTTCTGAGCCAAATCAGTGCTGATAAAACGTCAGTGACAATGAGAAGACTGTACCTACCTTAGTGCATGGAGCTGATTCCACACTGATAACCCATTCTGGTACTTCAGGAATTGTGAAAGATGTGAAGCAGTTCACATTTCTTTTGAAATTAATTGAGAGAGTCTCCTTGCTCATAATTCAGCTTTAAAATAGTACCTAGACTGTCCAAAACTCTTCATTAATTTGTTCTGTTCACAACTAATTTCCTACATCACTCTCTCTGCCTCCTTTGCCACTTTGCCATTTTTCCTAGTGATGAAGATGACCAGCAGGAACAGGAATGCTGAGAGACACACAGACTGCATGATTCAGAAACCCACCCCTGCCTGATACCTGCAAAATCCAACCAACAACAACTTGGCCTTCCTTGGAGAGGGACCACTGAAACATCTTGATGAATTGTGCTTGTCACCGTTCACTACAGCACACAGCAGTCCTGCTTCTGTGCCACAATCCAAGGCTATGTGCCAGGGATTTTGTGAAGCAGTGTCTCTCTCTCCAAACTTCCCTCATTAAATAAAACAGGAAAAAATAAACATATAACCTTATTATATTGTTGGGTTTGTTTCTACTTCAGGAAGCAATTTTTCCTGGTAATGAACTTGATGTGGTTTTCCTGAAACGTGATTCACACTGACTAAAACATCTGATGAAAAATGGATGCTGATGCAAGGTTTTGCTTTTATTTATTTGGGCAACCCCACATCTTACACAGCATTTGCCTCAGCCTCACACAGACAATCTTGAAAAAAGTAGAGGAACTCTTTTCAAGACTACATCTACTCATAACGTTTCAAGTCACAGGTTTCTGTACAGCTACAGATTGAGTGAACTGAACACGAGCTGAAAATTGTCTTTAAGCCCAGAATGCTCCTTTGCTTCCTTGTCTGCCTGCATGTGCAAAGATTTGGACAATCACATGAAAATTATTCTCAGGTTGTTTTAGCTGGTCTCTAATATTTTTTTTTAAAGGAAGACCTAAAGTTATTTTCAGAATTTTTTTAAGCAATATTATCTGTGTGTGATTTTCTTCTGTATAAAGAAGGTCCAGACAGTAACAAAATAGCCATGCTGGCACTTACAACAAAAGTATTTAGAGTCACAGTCACTTAAAAAATTAAAATAATCACACATTTAAAACTATGTATTTTGTGTTATTAAAAACCAATTTGTTTTCTGTGAGGTTGTGCTGAAGTACAGCAGAATTGCACTCCTTTGCTAGTGATAACACTTTCCTGGGAGTGGCTTTCAATAGGAAGGAGATTATTTTCCCCAGTTTAGGTGTTGTTTCAGTGTTTGAGAGAGATCAAGGGACAATTTTTTATTGTTGCAGTGAGCACCTGATGAATTTTAGGCAGGTGATTAAAGATTAACAAACACCAATCCTGACACCCCATCACCTGACGCAGACATTGGAGGAAAAAAACCCCTTCCTATCATTTCAAAATTTGCCATTTCTAGGCATTGGTTTTGAGAGCCAACTCCTGGACAGTGAGAATTAAAGAGTAAACTGCTGGCTTGAGCAGTATAACCATCTGATCCCTGTGTTAGGCTCACAATGTGCTTAACAGGATTTCCACCTTGTAGCTCCCCCCAATCCAATCGGATACACAGCTCTGGGATATCACAGTTCTGGGACAACTGCTTGCCAAGTCAGAAATGCACCTTTTCTAAAAATCTGTATAAACAGCTAACACAATGGGGGAGAGCCAGGCAATTGCAAACCTTCTCTTGTATTTCTTGTTGGAACAGGAAGATTTTAAGTGAATGCATCAAGCATCTTAAAAGCTAACAACGGCTTAGCAGGTTAAATGTGAAATAGGTTTATCAGCTCAGTGTAGTGCTCTTCATGTAATTATGTTTTTACAGCCTGGCTAGGGGATGGTATTGGAGAGGAGCTTGTGATGTCAGAGTGGGGAGGGCTTAGGAGCAGGGATGAGGGCTAATCAAGACAAGTTCAGTTTGTATTTAAAGTAAAGTCAGCGTTAGTTAAGGCAGTTTTTGACATGTTAATCTTGATGTGTTTCAGAAGCTGCCAAACACATTACTGAGGCAGCCTGGAAAGAAGATTCCTAGAGAAGGCACACACTCTTGGATGTCCATGGTGTCTTCAGTTTACCCAAAACTAAGGTCTACACGATAGATGTAAGTATACATCACATAAAAAGTTCTATTTTTTAAATGTAAATGGTGATGCAACACCTGTTAAGTAATACCAAGAGGTAAAAGACTTTTCAGATTTAATAGGAAAGGCTTGTCTCATGACAGAAATGGAGCAGATAAAAGCAAATTTGTTTGTGGTGGCTTTATTTAGGAGCAGCGCTGGAGGGCAGAGGGTAAAGTTAGGAATAGGCAGGGTGATAAAGTAAAATAAGTGATTAACTATACTCTGATTTCTCAGCAATCTGCTCTATGTATTCTTATGGGTAAATAATTCTGCATAATGAGGTGCAAACACTGTACTTTTTATGACATCACGATTATTTCAGAAATATTTTAAAAATCTGTGACAGAGATGGAGGATTTTACTTTGGGAAGGCTTGTAGTTGCACACTCAGTACTTTTCTAGAAAACTTTGGATTCAGACTGCATTGCTTACTATATATGCACAAATGTTTCCCTGTCTTGTCTAACCATAACTAAATATTCTTAAAAGCCAAATGGTTGTTATTTTATATATATATATATAAAATTTAATCTTGGTGATAATTTATCTTTTTCAAGTACAACAGGAAAACGTCAACATTTTACAGATATTTCCTGGTGCAGTGGATTTTCTAAATCAGCATGCAACCAGAATTAATCAAGGCCATCATCACACAGATACATTTGGCTGCTTTAGTCTGATGTACCTACATTGGATTTACCCAATGAAAATGTTGCCTGTGTGTGCAGCCATTGCAACAAACCCCAGCACTGGCAGCTTTGTGGAACACCAATGATTGCAGTGGGACACAATTTTTAAAAATAATATCATAATGTAATGAGGGTTCCATACATTTTGGTATTATCTGATTGTGTGGGCTGTAGACTGAGACAGGCTTGTGCACTACCACATTTTCTTTGGAGTGAAAAATTCAAGTTCCTTAGTTGGAAAATATGTGGATTTCTAGACCTCCCCAGTGCTCCAGAGATATGGAAAGAGTAAGAGAGGGAGGCAATCCTAACTCAAGTAATTCTATCATGGTCTGATCCTTCCATCTGAAGCTGAAAATGTTCAGTCTGTTCAGGATGCTGATTTCTGAGCCTGTTCACAGGTTCAGGTGCAATTTCACATGTTAATCTCACAAGGGGAAAAAGTTTGCATTAAAACCTGTGACTTCATGTATGTCCTTGGAAAATAATAGAGGGCTTAGTACCTGACATGTGACTTACATGTATCCTAACATACCTGCAATTATTTTTTAACATGAGTATGTGTTGTCTTTTGCTTTGTAATAAAGAAAGCTGAACTGTAATGATTAATGATGAAAACCCACATCATCCTGATTTACCTTAGTAGGGGAAGGCACACCAAATGCAGTTTTCCATTTTACCAGAGGATTTTGGGAAGTCCAAGGGTTACTGCTGCAGTATTTAATATCTTAACTGAAGGGCAGGTACTGAGGATTCAGTGCAAGTTTTCTGGATTCAAACTCTTAGTTAGCCAGTTAAGTTGAAGAGTTTCTTTAAAAAGCAGTTTTAAACAGCCTTCCTAAAACTCATTCCTCTTTCCACTGCTTGGTTTCTCTAGGCACTGGGAGAGTTGTCATCTGCACTAATATTTCATGTAAAAGTGAGATATAAACCCCACTAAAATTCAGCTGCATTTCATTTGAAAATGCCAGCCTGGCCTTCAATGATCAGAAAGCTTTCCAACCCAAGGTTTCCATTTCCATTATTCAAAAATAAGAAAGCAACACATTTCTTTTTAATGCTTTAAAAGGAATAATTATCAAAAAGTAAAAAATGCTGAGTTTAGTTTCCTTTTAACTGATCCCACTTATGCCATATTTTACAGTCTTTAGGCTTCAAAAAAGCCAAAGACAAGAGGATAATGTTTCAGGTGTCAGCCCTAATTATGAAATAAATCCACAAGGAAAACAAATGACATCATGCTTTTATCTCTATGTATATAACTGATGTAAGAGAAAGACCTGTCCCTGGTAAACATCTTCTCCCTGTGCCAGTTTGCCAGGACCTGGGGTGGCTGTACAGTGTTCTGTGTGTGCATGCACATTCTTTCTCCACTACAACCACTATTTTCACTAGTTCTAGCTTAGTTATTATACTTAGTTTTTTATCAGGAGTCATTAACGCCCTCAGAGGTCCCAGCTGGAGCCTTTGGGTGCTGTCACAAACACAAATAAATAACGTCAGCCCTGTGGTTCTGCACACACCAGTCCTGTGGTTACAGCACTGAGCTGACAGGGAGAAGTGCTCAGCACGATTCCCACCCCAGTGCTGACTCTCCTGGATCTCTGTGCCTCCAGTGCCACATCAAACAGCAGGAATTTTGCTCCTTTTTCCTCCACCATCTGTCTCTCTCACCTGGTAGGCTTTGCAGGCTCTCACTGTGTGTCTGTGCTCAGCACAAAGCATCTCCACCCCTGGGTTTAGTCTCAGGCTGACTGATGCCTTGGTGGCACACAGGAAAAAGTCTCCACTTGCCCCCAGCCATTCCAAGGGGAACAAGATGAACTTCTATCATGAGCCCAACTTAGTTCCTGAAGAATTGAATTTACCAACACTGAGCCTTCACTACTCCCTGAGAACAGTGTGTTCAAAAGACAGTGACTTACTGCTCACAATTTTACCAATCAGCAGGCTCAAGAATGGGGAAATATCCGTGTCTCCAGGCCAGTGTGAAGGCATGCAACACAAACCCTGCTGGCTTACACACACAGTGTAAATATAGTTATTTTCCTTTCTTTAGGGAATGTATCGTTCCCAATCCAGTTTTAGGATTACACTCTAATCTCAGTCTCTGAGCAGTCTGTGCCCACGTATCTAGGATTAGAATTTAGCCCCACAGCCTCTCCTGTGGCACCTTACCCCAATTAAGAAGACATATTTCATGCTCCTGTATGATACAATGTTAGCATAATTGCTTTTTTCCTTTCCAAAAGTTATTTATTTTGCTGGCTGTGGATTCTAGAATAATTGCAATCTCTAGTTTTATGACTCTTGCCTTAGATTTAGAGCAAGAACCCTTGACCTATAGCTAATAACATTAAGAGTATTAATAATATTGAAATATTTATAGGGTTTTTTAAACAGCACCTGATTTCCCAAGCAATCAGGAGAGATTTTTCTAAAAAGGAAGCCAATGGAAATGCAAATGAGATTATGTATTACTTCATTCATATGTTTCACTCATATGCATGTCTATATCTTCATATTACATATTTGACGGATTTATCTGACAGAAATTTACCTGAGCATTTTAAACAATACTCAGCTTCTTCCAAACTGTCTGTGGAGTAGCCACTGCTGAAGTACACTAAACATTGACTTCAAACAATGCTAATTCTATGTGTTTGATGTAAATAAAAGCAGTATTAGTTAATGAAATCTTAATGCATTTAACTATAAAATCAACAAGTCTATATTAGACATAAGACTAAACTGTATTTTGCCAGTACAGTTGATAACATCAACACACAGACTGCTATAGACATTTTCAAACTGCGTGTTGCATGATTAGATTTGCAAATGCTTCTGGTTCATGAAGTTCGTGTCTTGCCACTTCTCATCTAATAAATTGAGACAGAATTAGTCCTGGGTGAGTGGTTCTGCCTGCTGCCAAGAAGGGTTTGCTAAGGGTAAGACTCTAAAGGTAGAGATTAACTTGTCTTCATCCCTGTAATGTGCTGTACAGCCAGGATTTGTGCAATAGGATCAGAGCAGAGCCATATATGAATCTAACACTGGACAGCTGGTGTGTATGAATTTATATGAACCCTGATGCCAGATTCTGAGCTACTCAAATCCCAGCTAATAAATGTATCAGAAGTATACTTTCCCTGTTCCCTCACACATCCTCCTTTGCTGGTGTGGTTTCTAATATGGGAGTTGTTATGAAAATAGTACAAAACTTACCTACTCTAAATTTGACCTGCAAGACAGAATCCCAGCTAAGTAATCAAAAAAGGTGTTTTTCCAAGAGGAATAATATAGGTTAGTCAAATTCAGTACCTCTTCCTGACACAGAGTTACATACAAATTTTATATTAGGCTATTAAGCTGTTTATCCTACCTGATCATTTCAATATTTCCCTAAACTGGAAATTCAGGGAAATAAAGCAGCAATTTAATACAGATAACATATACATACAAAATGTGTCCTTTAAATTAAATTTGAACCATATTGATATTCTGCCATTCAACTTGGAGAAGTAGATTAGAATTCTGGTGGAAATAACATCTCCACTTTCTATCACAAGTACCAGCGTTATTTTTGATTATCTGAGAAGAAATCCAAGATAAGTTAGATAGGATTGATTGCTAGACCAATGAAAAAACCAGACTGATTTCATGAAGCAACTCCAGTGAAAACCTCATTAAGGAATCAAACCCTCCTGTAGGCTCATGATGATTCAAAAACTGGGTCAGTGGAAGCAGTAAGCTACAGCTTTAGTGGAAGAAGATACCAATGAACTTTTAAATCATATTATTCCGTGATTTTTTCAATACTATATCTTTCTCTTCGCACCAACAGACCACAAAGTCTATCTTTGCAAGGATAAGTTGTTTATCTTCAGCATGTTGTCTGAAATGGTGCTCTGTGAATCTTGGTCATCTAGTGGATAATAATCCATCAATAAGTATGGATCACTTTGCAGGGAAAATACCAGTATTTAAGAGAAAACCTCACTTTAAAAAAAATGATTTATAGAATGTTCTTAAAGAGCTTCTGCTTCAGCCCTGAAAGGAGGCAGTGAGAGAGCCTCCCCTTCAACAGACAC
Source organism: Climacteris rufus (assembly GCA_013398175.1). Taxonomy (NCBI): domain Eukaryota; kingdom Metazoa; phylum Chordata; class Aves; order Passeriformes; family Climacteridae; genus Climacteris; species Climacteris rufus. The sequence continues at coordinate 361,314 of VZRZ01003282.1, forward strand.
TGTATCATACTTCACATCCAACACAAAATCCAGACTTGTTTAGGGAACTGCACAACTACACAGAGAACACCACGGTGATACTGGTGTTATTGGTTTCTCACCAGTTACTGCTGCTTGCTTTAGGATAGATGTCAGAACAGGCAGGGTATATGGGATCCCACATGAGGGATTTGGACCAGAATAGATGGTCTTTTCCCATTAGGTTTTCCATGATTCTACACTTTGAAGTTGCACCAAATAATTTTAGTCACAGGTGTGATTTTAGAGGAAGTGTATAAATTCTAGGCAGATGAAGAAAATGTGTTTTACTTGTGTGTCTTTTTCCCACACAAGGACATCTTCCCCCCCAAAAAAGCACATTCACAACTGTGATTTAAACAGGAGACTGACACATTCTAGTAGTTCCTAAAAAGCAAAAGTGGTACAACTTGGCAGTCATTTGACTGACAAAAATTTGTCAGTGTTAAATTAAATTTGTCACTACTACTTTATATTTTTTCCTGATGTACTAGAATAAAAAGTTTAAAGCCTCCTGAGTTTTGGGTTTTTTTTTTTTCCATTATGTTTATCTGAACCTCTCTTGGTGTATTTGCACCATCATATCACAGAATCACAGAACAGTTGGGGTTGGAATGGACCTTTAAGTCCATCTAGTCCAATCCCCCTGCAATAATCACTGGCATCTTCAGGTGGATCAGGTTGCTCTAGCCAGGTGCACCAGGAAAAGGCCAAAGCCCAGGCTGTAAGGAGGGCCGCACAAAGTTTAAAATTGCAGTTTGTTTTGCAGAGTATTTAATACAGAATCATTTATCTGCAAAAGAAAACCACCAAAATGGCTCACTGGACAATATGGTATGGCAAATACCATCATCCCAGTTACCACCTATTTTTTGAGCTGCTGAAAAGTTTAGTCCAGCACTAAATCGCTTTAGTACTGAGCTTTAAAATGCTTTAGCAGCTCAGAAGCACTTTGGCAGCTCAAATGCTCTTCATGAAGCACCCAGCATCCTAAATCGCTTTAAGTCTAAAGTATCCTAAAAAAAAAAGGCAAATGGAAACATGTCCTGCAGCACATGTTCAGATACACATGTTCAAGAACAAAGGACATGGTGCTGGGCTGGGATTTGACACTTTGCTGCCAGGCAGACTTGAATCTTGGCCAGCACACAATCTAGCTACATTTACAGCTGTAAAGGACTTTTTATTTTGAGGGAACCCCAGTGGTGTGGTCCAAGTAGAGCCTCTACTTTCAGTCTGAATGGCTGAAATGACTGACTTGTTTACCTTCTGGAAAGATCATTGTCAGGCTGAGACCAAGTATCTTCACCGTACCAAGGAGATGGTAAATTCCTGAGGCATGTGAGCTGGATTGATAGGTTTCCCTTAAATTATTTTTAACTCATCAATAGGTCAAAGGCAATAAAAGAAGTTATAATTATTAATCTAATTTATAAGTAGCTTGGATAACCAAAGACAGGATTTGGTTTCCATCTCATTTTTGGCTAATGAACAGTGCTTCTGCCTTTGCATCCCTCACTGTTACCTCTACCAAATGCTGGTTGAACATCTGGAGCTGGAACTGTCTACAGGATGAGAACACTTCAACATTACATTTTCCTTCTTTCAGAAGACAGAAAGAATCCATTTCATCAGAGCTAAATGGGGACAGAAATTCAACTCCTTTAAAAAAAAAATTAAATATTAGTCTTTTTCTCTAGTTTGAGATGAATGTACAGAGGTTCCTACTGCTGCCTTTGGAGCGATCCTGCTCCCTCTGCCAACTCCTCAGCTTAAAACATTCCATACAGGATACCTTTCTAACATCCAGGCTCTGGGTTGTAGGATTTGCTGCTTTTGTACTTATTAATTATATAAATAAATAGTATATATTAATTTATAATTAATCTGAGTCTCGCTGGTTTTATCACTGTTTTCTTCACTACAAAGCAAGCTCTTTTGCCTTTTTTACATCATTTGGCAGCCCTAAGGGGCTGATGTCATCTGGAACAGATAATTTCCACCATTTCTTTCCATCTGTTTCACTTAGTTTACTGTAGACAGGGCTCCAAACTATTACAATTCCCAAATTAAACCAAAGATAGCTGCCTTCCTAAGTATGAGCACATCACTTCTCAGAGCTGCTGTGAGACACCAGGGGCTGAAAACAAAAGCTTTGACTTAATTACAATCTTTTGAGCAGCTGCTATTTTCCAAAATCCTGATTTTCCTTGCATAGTAAGATCCAAGAACACTGAACAACTCAGTGTAAAGAAGGGCAACATTTGGGTTGTCCTGAAAACTGGAAGTTTCTGTATGGAAAACACTACAACCCACGAGCTGCGACTGGCAGGGCTACCTGCTCATCTGAAAAACAACTTGCACAAACTGCTCTGTTTCTCACTGTTGACTGTCTTATTCTTCTCTTTGGTGCTGCTGCTTCAGTTGTTTCCAAGAGCAAAGCTGTTGCTGTGTCCCTGCAGCATGACTCCACGGGAGCACATGAGGAAGATGTCAATCCTGGGGGAGCAGGGAACACTGGAGGAAAAGCACCTGTACCGCTTGGCAGGAGGCATGGCAGCAGGAGGTGAGCAGCAAGGAACCCACTGCACACTTGCTTGTAGGATTGCTGTCTGTAAAACCTACAAGAAACAGCCAGCAACAGGTTTGATGTCTTTAAAAGGTATTTCAATGACACTGCATGTTCCAGCTAGTATGATTTTTCCTAAAAATGAAACTGTATTAGAGATGAAAACTCTCTGAAGCAGAGAACTTAACATCCATGGCTATTTTCTTTGTTTCATAGAGTTATGTGAATTATTATTCATTGTAATTTGTCCTTTTGTACACTTGACTGTGCACGTGTTTATTTTTACTGCAGTTTGATTGCACAAATCTACATTATTGAAATGAAGTAGCTAAGGTGACAGTGAAAACAAGGTTTTTAGTTGCTGCTATTAAAAAAAAAAGTGATTTGCTAACTCATACTAAAATGAGGGGGGGAGGAAAAAACGAACTTTTTTTTTTTTTTNTTTTTTTTTTTTTTTTTTTTTTTGGTGAAGTTATACTGCAAGCAGAATCACTCCCTAACATACCCCACTGACCCCGAGCTGTTGTGCTTTGTGGCAGAGCTGCGGCAGCGGCAGGAGATGCTGATGAGGAATCAGCTGCTGGCGGTGAACCCGCAGCTCGTGGGGCCGGCCCAGCACAGGGTGCAGGCGATCCCCGCGCAGTTCGAGCCGCGCCTGGTGGACAGGTACGGGCACCTTGCTCTGTTACAGCCAAGTTCATCATAACCGTGTGTCAGCTGTCCCTGAGACTGTAAAGACCTTTGATAACTCTTAACATGCTCTCTGCAAATCTGAATACATTTCTGTTTTCTCTCAGAGATCTGATACCTTCCACTGAAATGATGGCCTCAGCTGACCCCAGGCAAATGCACATGGCATCCCACCTCGGACCCACAGTCCCACAACACCCAAACATGCCAAATATTTTGTCCAACCGTGTCTACCCAGGCCCAGGTAACAAAGCATTGTCTGCGTCCTGAAAAGTGAGAGCATGAGAAAGTAAACTGCACTTACTAGTTTTCCAAAAGTTTATTGGTAGTGTCAGTAACAGTTTATTGTATTTAGAAAAACAGTCTCACTAAAAGGAGGCAGCCTGCCCACCAGAGGTTCTAAACTGTGCCAGGTGGAATGGATGTAACACACCCATTCTAGCTTTTGTTAAATACACTGTTTTCAAAGTCTTTTGCACGTTTTTTGTTCTTTTCTTTTTGTATTTTCCAAGCATTTTCACACCCAAACAGAAGATTGTAGTTAAACAAATGAGACCAACCAACAACACTTTTGCACTATATTTTTCCCTTAATCTTGTATGAGCATTGCCTGCTTTATACTGATCATATTCTCTAATGATAATATCACACTCCACTTAATTCAAGTAGGGCAACTACCAGTTCTTTTCAATAAAGGCTCAAAACTACAAGGCACAGCTCCAGGGGAAAGGCTGGACATCACAACTGTGGCGCTCATGTAGTGCTGCACATAAATTTACATATTACTTTATACAAAGTGAGCTTAAGATTCTTTCTTTGAGATGAGTGAATGAATTCTCAATGCCACATCAATTTACAAAGAATTTCTGACTTCAGTAATTTCCCCCCTTTAGTATGGATCTGAAATAAGAGATTCCCTCAAGAGGAAAGGTAATTTAGAATTACATGGTCTCCAGGCTGTAAACAGTCTAGAAGGAGCAGGTTTGCTTTGCTCAACTGATGGCTGTTATTTTTTGAGCAGTTATGTGTCCTTCAAAGACATGAGTCACCAAATAAAACCACCTTACTGTCTCCTTCCTTTATGGATAATGGCAGGTATTCCTAAATACAGATCTGGTCCTGAAAACACCTGATGCTGGACTTCATGTTCCTTCCACATGTTCCCACCAAAACAATGACTACAAACAGGATTTATCTTGAAGTCATAGGTCCTGGTGAAGCCCACAGCTGAAGAGTTAAAAAGCTTTTTAAAGCATCTCTGCATTACTTTATGGTTTGTGCATTTGCTTGAGGAAACAAGTGAATTTTAAAGATTTTTTTTCCCTTCCCTTTAAGGATACAGCTTTCTACAACCAGAATCCATGGAAGCTGTGGCCAGAAGACAGGAACTGGTTCAAAAGCAAAATATTGCCAGGTAATCAATAGCAAGCTTTGCTCTGAGATGTGTGCAAGGATTAGGGCAGCAAAGCAACTGAGATTTCTTTTTCAAGTCATCCAGAGAAACAGAGGCCCCTAGATTATCAAGGCCTGAAGCTACTGAACATTCTGCTTGCCCCATTCTGCTTTTATTCTTATAGTGATGTAAGAAAAAGAAATAAATCCCTTTGCTTGGTTAAAGAAAAGAACAAGCTACAGCCACAGCCCTTGGACTGTATCCAAACACCCTGAAGTTACCAAAGTCAGACACAGATTCAAACTTTACAGCTGTGTGATGTCACACACAACATTTTAAGCCTCTGCAGCTGGGCCCTTGGGATGATTAGCTCTGTCTCCACCCTGCCAGGGTGGGCAGCTTTCCTAGTTTGACCAAATAGTGGGAATATCAGAGTGACTGTAGAAAGTCCAGTTATTTGTACCAGTTTCAGTGTTACCAGTAGCTGGTTAAGTGACCCTCAGTGCCCTCCTTCACAGCCACACCATTTCCACTGTGGAACTCTAACCTCAGTCACTCCTGCACTGGAACTCCAACCTCAGTCACTCCTGCCCTGGGCTGCAGCACAGTACTCAAGGGAAGTGCCCATCACACAGTGAGACTAAGAGCAAAGAACAGAAAAGTTCTGTGTGTACAAACAAAGAGAATAATGACAGAAGTGTTTTGAGCTCTCAGTAAGCAAAGCTTGATTACTGAACTCCTCCAAGCACAAGATTTGCATCAGCAATGCATTTCCTATAGCTCTTGCCACGTGGCAAAAAACCCTGAGAAAAACAAGTGACATAAGTACGAGCAGCATGGCCATCACATACACCCACAGCCACACCAGAGATGGTCCTACCTGTCCAGGCTCTTCCCTCAGCCCCACCAAACAGCAAAACTCCAACATGAAACAGCTCACCTAAACTAAAAACCTTGTGCCACCCTGACAATTTCCACTGTGTTCACACAGCTTTCTGCAGCACAGGTCACCTTTAGAGCTGCACCTGCTGCTTTCAGCTGTTCCAGAAGTCAGGGTTGACACCTGCACTTGGTGCAGCTGTGCTGCTGAGCACCTGGGCCCAAATCCTTGTTCTGCAAGGGACTCTGCCTCACACCAAACTGTCTGCTGGTCCTGGCAGGAACAGATTACCTCAGCTGGAGGAGTAGGCAGCAATGTGATGCTTTCTGCTGGTTATCTCCACCTCAAGAGCTGGGTGGGAGTAAGGACAATGGGGCAAGGCGTTCAAGGACAGGGTACACAGACAAAACACTTCCTTTGATCTCCGAAAGAAAAAAATCAATAATTTGGAGTCTGTTGCAAAGATGAAAAGAAAGTGGAGGAAAAGCCCTGAATGGTGTGATCAAATAATTCCTCCACCAAACAAAAATCTGTGTAGATAGCTTTTGTCCAGACTGTTTTCCTGACAATTTTACACTCTCTTAAAAGTCAGACTCTCTCTGACTTGTTATCCTCATTGCAGCATTAAGAAAGATATCTTGGTGTACTTTAAAGTGCCTTGCTTCACAGGCTCTTTTCCAAAGATGCAGAAATCCCACTGAAAGCTCCTCAAAGCCCCTCTAGGAGCTGTAGCTTTCTGCTTGATCACTGGTCTGGCTCCAGAGAATGCTGATGCCAGCAAAGCCTGGTACCACAGACACAAATACTACAACTTACATTCTCTGTATCCTACTGTTAAACCCTTCCACCCATTCTGCCAGGAGCAGGAATCTGGCACAGACCTGGGAGCATTTATCCAGAAGGAAGGAGATTAGTTGAACTCTTAGCAGCAGGATCCCACCTTTTCACTCTCAGAGCCCTGCTCAGGTGCCAGGCACTATGGAGAGTTACTCAAGAGACTTAGCATTACCTTACTGTGAATGGATGCACAGGTTCCATAGATTATATCATTCCAGTTCTTTATCATTTACAGTATCACTGGAATTTTGCAGTTTTCAGTACAATTTTCTTTAATTGTCAACCCTTATGTGAATATAATCACCACGCCTGGGTTGCCAATACATAAGTAAGAGGTTTTTTGTCTGAAGTATTTTCTAGAGCCATCACATGGAAGATACTTTTTCCTTTTCTTTTACCTTACTCTGTGTATCTGACAGCACATTAAATGCAGCCAGGTTTGCCACTTTGTCTGAAGTTTGGGCCCTCTCACACACAGCAATGTAGGGCAGAGACAAAACCAGCAGTTCTCTTGCCTATTCCTTTATCTGAGTTTTAGTCTGCTGCTGATTGAAAAAGATGATGAAGGAACTGAGCTGCCCTAACTGCTCATGCTCTGTGTGTCTCTCAGAATGGAAATGGAGATGAGTGCCATTTTTCAGCAAAAAGAAATGGAAAAAGCTCACCGGAAAGGACTCCTGGGCCTGGAAGCCCCTTTCCTTTACCACGGGATGCCAGCTAGCCCCATTGCTCTCCGTGGCAGGCACAGACTGCCTGAAGGCCACCTTCCCAACGACCTGTATGTGCACCGTGCCACCCTGGATGAAATCCACGGCAACACCATGCTCGTGGCCAGCAGCCCGTACCCCCCGGTGAGCACCCTGCAAAGGGAGAGGGGCCGGCGCCCGGGGAGAAGGGCTGGGAATCACAAAGCTGCAGAGGGCGGTGCCAATGGCACAAAGAACCAGGCAGATGACAAATCCACGGACTCTGCCTCAGCTGCAGTGGATGATGAGAAAGAAGAGAAGAAAGAAGTAGAGGTGGAGACACCAAACAAACCTGAGCAAAGCAAGAACCAGACTGAGCCATCTGCAGCTGCCAAAAACAGCAAAGAGTTTGAACAAGGCTTGAGAAAAAACTGTGCTTCTCATGAAATTCCTACTGAAACCAACAGCTGCAGCAACACAAATGAGAAGGAAGCCAACAGTTCCTGCGCTGCTTTTGATGACAAGTACATGTACCCTTCTGCAATCCCATTCTCAGCATTACCCTATGGATTCCCAGTACCCAACAACCCATTGCTACCTTCAGGTTTGTGAGATCTCCAGTTTACATTTAGAATGGTGTGTTGATATAATTTGTTTTTATTGATTTGGTCTCTTATTTCTTCCCTCTCTTATAAGTGAATTTTTGATATGATAAAGTCATTGCAACTAAAAGTAGAATTCTTATGCTGCAAGCAACAATAACTGTATTCAGCTCCTGTTTTTAAAAGGAATTTCAATTAAAATAAACAAAATTGCTGAATGAAGTTGTGAGTTAGCCTCTACCTTGAGCCCATAACTTTTCCATATGTCCTAACTCACAGTAGGCACTCTGGGCTAACAAAGCCTTGGATCAGTTCTGCTGAAAGATTAGTCAAACCAAGGTAACAGTAAAGTCTAAAGAAGCAAAAGTGTTGGCTAATGTGCTCATTAGAGGAAATACTTCAGCATGATTGGTGTGTGTAGTGACTGGTAGGTACAGTGCCAGCAGTAAACAAGAGAAACCACCAAAAAAAACCCCTCCAGAACCAGGTACTACTGAGTTCCTGGTGATTTTGTGTCTAGGACTCCTGTATCTGCCTGTGACTACACCCTGCTGCTAATATATTAGGTTATGAAAAAGTGTAAAAATTCTCATGTTAACAATAGTTTCCTCCTGATTTGGCAGCACAGTTCTACAAACATAACTTCTGTGTTTCCTCCTCAAAGGAGCACATGGCCTGATCCTGAATGGAGAAGACATTTCTTCCATTGAAGACATTCGCAAGTGGACGGTTGATGATGTGCACAACTTCATTGTCAGCCTCCCAGGCTGCTCAGATTATGCCCAGGTGATCACAAACATTCATATTTTCAGGTCTTTAGGATCTAGATTTAAATGCCAGCAAACAAATGTAAATGTGGGAGGGTAGTTGATTGTCCCAAAGTTACAAATATAAAAGTAGCTTTCATTGTGCAGCTAGGAGATAAATGCAAAGATAAAAAAGTAAAGTATTATTTCTTCTTTTTATTTTCTATGCTTCAGGATTAAGCATAAAAAATAACCATCAAAGTCTATTTTATCACACCATGATGTGTTTTATCCTTTCACCAGACATTTAAAGACCATGCTATTGATGGAGAAACCCTCCCACTCCTAACAGAGGAACACCTCCTGGATACAATGGGATTAAAACTCGGACCAGCATTAAAAATCCGCTCTCAGGTATAATCACTAAATGTATGCCAAGAGGGTGAGTCACAGAGACGTGAAAGAGCCAAAAGCTGACAGGAGGAAATTTTTCCAAACTAAAACACTTTTTTCACTGGTAAGATAACTATCATATCAACTATTCTCCTATCTCCCAATAGGAGAAAAGGAATTACTCCAGCATAGTTTGCTTTTGCTTCTCTGTATGTTACCACAGCACACAGGAGACACTAAGGAATATGACTGTACATTTTTCAGGGACAGGCTGTCCCTCCATGTTTGCAGTTTTCTGCCTTTGGTTTCATCCACTAATACCAACTCTGTGTGTTTCTGTTGTTGCCTTCTTCTTTTCCTTTTCTTTAACCCCTTGTACTCTCTCACTCTGCTCTCATTTAAACCACCTTCCCTACTCCTGGCTGTCCCTCTGTCCCATGGGTGCTGCAGCACCTTGAGAGCAGGAGGATCCTGCTGTCAGGCCCAGCACTCCCAAACTGAGTATTGACAAGTTCTTTCCGCAACCTGGGCCTAGAAAAATATGAGAGAGTGAAAATGGAAGAGATTTTTATCCCAAGAATCCAATAACCCTTTGAGATGCCTGGGATGTCCCTGGTGTTGCTACACCAGAGCCAACCTTGATGTTTAATGGCTTTAAGAGCATCTCAAGAAGCAACTGCTGCAGTTGTGCCTCTGTCTTGCAGGTGTCCCGACGTCTGGGGAACGTGTTCTACATGATGAACGTCCCTCTGCCCGTGCCCCTGCCTCCTGCTCCAGGGAAAGCCTCAGAACAACCCTCTGACATGGCCTCCCCTCTGCACTGCAACAGCAGCGGGGACACCCTGGACAGTCCCTGCTCGCAGGACCCAGAAGCCTCCCAGGCAGTGGAACAGATTGTGTCAGAAAGCAGGGAAAATCCATGTGACACAGCTGGATCCCAGGCTGACTTCCAGATGATTGCTTTCCAGAAAAGTTGAGCCGATTCCAGGACATAACATGTTTCTAATAATACAGGAACCCCTAGTTACAAAGTGCTGGAGAAGAAGCTACAGCCTGAAGCCTCTGTAAGGCTGGGGCTGAAGGAAATAAGCTGCCAATGCAGCATGAGGGAGTGTTGGATCTGAAAGACATTAAAAAATGCAGCTACATGTTAGTGCAATTACTTTCAAGTGCAATTCATTGAAAAGAATACCAGTAGAGTTAACAGGTAAATTTAATTTTCCATTAAAGTCCAGTGGCATCACTGACACTTGTCAGAGACTCAGAGTGCACTGTCTGTCTTACAGTGTGTTCCTGTGGGCTGCTGAGAAACTACCTGGAAAAGTCACAGCTTCCAAACATATCTGACTTCTGCTTTTGCTGAACAAAATTTGTACAGAACATTCATATGGAATTCATTGGGAGAGTGTGGAACTACCTGCAGAATACAGAGAAATATACCCCAGACTCAGCAGTTTGAGTCAATCCATTGCTACTCCAGAACTAACTCTTTCTAAGTGCCTGGCAAGGGTATAGAGGTTATAACAACACAGGGATTAAACTCTGAACATGAAAATACCATGTGTGGCAGCACTCTTATGCATTCCAAGGCATTCTTATCACCAGGGTTGGAATCTGCTTTGCATGACTGCACAGCTGAGCCACCAGATCTGCCATGAAGACTCCTGCCAGTCACTGGACAGTGACATTCCCTGCAGGCAGCAGCCTCAGAGCCACCTTGTTCCTGCCAGCCTCTGCCAGAACCCCCTTCCCACCAGCTCACCTGGGCAAGCCATGGAAAGCCCTTCCCTCAGCACCATGCTCAGTGTCCTTTCCTTTGGAAGAGGCCATCAATTTAGCCTGAAAGCTCCCTTTTCTCTGGAAAAATATGGTTTCCCCTTACTTCTGCCACTGATGGGTCATTATCTCACAGCAAACAAGAACAAGAAACAGAGTTTTTGCTAAGGACAAATCCCAGCATTTGTTGTGATTCCTGTGTGACTTATCTTTGTTCCCTTTTTAGGGGTTTGGTCATACACTGGTTTTCCACAAAGACTTTGGAAGTCAGCATACTTCCATTCCCCTCCTTACAAGGACTTCTCTACTCCAAAGGACACCCAAATATCTTTGACAAATTCAAATTCTGTAAATTGAGGGTTGATAGATTGTGGATCTGCTGTATGTTGCTACTTTAGATTGTCTCCCTTTAGTTTAGTTTGTGTGGCCTCAAGTACCTAAAACCCAAGAGGTATAAAGCTGTTTAGATGGTGAGTGGTTAAACACAAGAGGAGGGGAAGTATTTCCATTTTCTATTATTTTACTTTAGCTGGAGATAAATTATTTATGTTTTTGTAATATTTTTACACTAGGTAATGTGTGACTAGATGTTTTCAACAGCAATTTCAAGTGTTCATCTTACTACACCACCCAAACTTTGCAGCCCTTGGAAGAGGGGCAGATATCTATATTCCTTTCAGCGTGTGAAGCAATTTCTGACTTATTTTTTGTACGATTGACGATCACGTTGAGAATGTCACTTCTGTAATTAAACCCGGTTAATGACTTGATTTTCAAATGGCATCTTGCCTCCTCTTTGAAACCTTGGCCTCAACCCACAGAAGACTTTCTCCACGCTGGAAGAGGAATCCCTGATGTGGTGAGGCCACGAGATGTCGCTGCAAAGCTGCGCCAGGTCACTGCTGCCCTTCCCGGGGAAAAGCAGCACACCTGAACCGCAGGGACCACGGTAAGGGCAAGGACAGGAGAACATTACACTTGTTTTTCTACAGTAACATCAGAAAATCTCGACTTGAAGTCCCTTATGCCAGGGAGAGAACATTGAAACGTGGTCCTGAAGAGTGTGATTATTTTTGTAAATGGCTCAGACATGAACAATGCCAAAAGCTGAGAAAGTTGGGATGCAAACTTTGCAGTTTCTGCAATTAAAAAGAACCCAAACATACAATCCTTTGCACATACTGGGCTCTTCTTCCCAAAATGACAAAAGGAATTACTTCATAACTTCCTGTACTGGGGAGAGATGTGCTGGAGCAGACAAAATGCAGTAAAGCCTGGACTGCAAACAGCTGTGAAGTGGAATAGGAAGGAAAGGGATTTACCTAAACAGACATAATAGATTCTGTTTCTAATGAAGGAAATACCAGTGGTAATGAATGTTTCCTCTCCTACAGACACTTAGAGAAAATGAAAATAAAAGGTAAAAGTAATAAAAAAATACATAGAATAAGTAGACAGACTAACATTTCCAGACTTTGATGTGTTTTCAGGAATTGTGTTTATATGTAAACATCAAGGCCTTACTGATTCTCTTGGGGCTTTTTCACTTTTAATGTTCATTCCAGCTGCAAAGGAGTTCAGGTAGTAATCACAAGTACCTAAGAAAGCTGGCAGAAGTCTGCTACCTTATGACTTTCTGGCACCTGTGCCACCACTGCATTCATTTTTTCTGCTATGCAACTAAAATCACAATGGGATGCAGATGATGTGTTTTAATACCTGTTGCATCATTAGAAAGGTTTCACTTGACATCTATTGCTGTATTACTCCATAGCAGTGATGCAATTAATGAAAAAGTGAATGGGTTTTATGAGGTGTCTGTATCTACACTAAATGTGTGGGCTCCTAGGAACAGAGACTTCAATTTATTTTGTTTTTAATAGGGCCAAGGTTAAAGACAAGATTAATAAAAAGGTACAGCAACCATATAGCAAAATGGTTCTGTACTATAAATAACAGATTTAGGAAAGTCTTGAAAAGAAAGAAATGGCTTGTCCTTCCTATGCTAACCTGGCTTTCTGACCTCATGTAGGCTGCATGTAATGATGATGTGGAATTCATACTCACATGGACCTAAGCAGGTAAATCTCTGATCAATTCCCTGGGTGAAAAATCTCTTAAAATGCTATAAAAATACAAAAGTCATGCAGAATTCCCACCTGGTCCAAGTCAGGCAGTCATTCTAACTCAGCACACAAACACAAGAACAGGCAGGTACGTCCACAAGGTAATGTTATTTCAAACTGACACATACCCAAGCCATCAGCTACTTTTTAAAATTTTATATTTCAAGACTTTATACAATTGTGAATCTGTCACAAAGCAGTTTTCAGAATGTTAAAATATCCTTTGAGTGTGAAACAGAACAAATAATCCCCTCTAGTTTTTAAAATCACCTCTAGTTTTTAAACTAACTGGAAACTTCTCATATTTTCAACTTTCTGAATACCCTCATACAATGTTGGTTGGTTGTGTGGTGTTTTGAGTCACCTTCAACATCAGAAACTTTACAGAAGAGCATCCAAAACTAGATAAAGCTCTTTTCTTTTTTTGTACCTTGCCATGGTAATGTTCTACCTTAGCCCTTTATTATTCACTGGAAAATAACAAGTGAATTCTATGAGGCTCTGTGTGTTTGTAGAATTACAGGAAGGTTTGGGTTGAAAGGGACCTTAAAGATCCTCCAGTTCCAAGCCCCTGTGTTCATCAGGGCTCTGCTGCCTCTGAGGGTTGGTTTTGATTAGCCCCTCATGCTGTAATAAATAGCTGTAGCTTTATTGCTATGGCAATCTCAGTGTAATAATACGTGTTATAGTAAGAGAAAAGTTCACCTTTCCTTTCTCCTTTGTTCAGGCTTTGGGGGTGTTTTGCAGTTGCAGGGCTCCTTTTTCCTTTGGGAAGACTTTGCTCCTCCTATCACCTGTCCTGAGGCCACAGGAATTACTCTGTTGACTTGGCCTTTATGCAGTGCTTTCCTTTGTCCCATTGCCAAGTTAACCCAAGCCTGGTTTTGTTCCAGACAAACATTAATTCTGCTGCTATTCACAAGTTCTTCTTGAACCACCAATTTCCCTGTTGGTGAGGATGCAAATCTTTAACTCAGCCCACAGAAAAGAAGAACCTATTGTCTATGTTGTATAGAGAATGATGCAGTATTTTTCCTATAGTACAGCAAAGACATGAATAGACATTTTGATTTATCAGAATTTAAAACCACATGTAGCATCTGTGTGTGTGAATTACTGACATAAAATTCAACCAACCAAAGTGGCAAAACAGAAAAAACACTGCTGACCATGGGGAGAAAAGAAAGCATCCAACCAACCTGGTTCTTTGCTGCAGTCTTGGCTAATCAGCCAATCTTTGCTGATTACCTTTCATTTCCAGAGTTCCAACAGCTCTGCAGCTGGGATTTGTGTGACTCCAGCAATCTCTGAACACTCTGCATTGGAAGATGGTCTGTAAAGCACTCACTGCCTTCTGGTTCAACCTGTTGAATGAAGGGATTCAACTCAAAACTTGCATTTTTATATAATAAATATTTTTAACTCGAACACTTCTAGTCATAACAACAAATTTATAATTCTATAAAATAATAACAGACAGTTTTTCCTAAGGCTATATCCTTAAACATCATAATTCTTATCCTCCACTCCTGCCACTGGCAAAAACACAGAGATGTAAGCAAGCTTTTTTTATACATTTTTTTCCCCCAAAACCTCAGCTGGCTCTTCCAAAAAATGTGTTAATGTATTTTTCATTTATGTGTCCATGGACATCCTCACTGACTCCAGCATGGTCTGATTGACAGTGGCTTTTAGAAAGAACTGCCACTCCACATCAGGAGAGACAGATCCTTACTAGGGCTCATCAGTTACTTCTTAAATGGAAATATATTCTTACAATGAACAGAGCTGCTATTAGAAAGAGATGCAATTAATTACAGAAGAACCAGAGAAATTAGTTTTTAGTTCAATTAGGATTTTTGTCAGGTATATGTAACAAATAATTCTGGGTTGTCTAGAAATGAAAAAGAGCTTGTAAGAGTGGAAGTATTTAAGAACTTTCTTAGTGAAAGATAATTATGGAGATTTCTCTAATAAATTTGTTGTTCTGCTAAATTAAAAGCTAAGTGGCTAACTAAATATTTATAAGCTTCTGAGATGGAAGTGACTCAGGATATGTCTACATTGGAATATGTTTCTGAGTTATGACTCATGTATTTGTGGGTGGATTTTATCTGAACCTGCCTTGACAGTATGTGATGCTGTACAGTGCAAGGCCCATATTCTTTACATTCTGAGCCCAAAATCAGGGTTGAAGCTGGCTGGATGGGAAGGGAGGTCACTGCAGAGCCTGCAGCATTGCTACCCATCTGTAGGTGATCCAGGAAATGGCTCCTAACAGATTGCTGGGGAATGGTCTGTCCTCTTTGAATTCCTCCATGGAAGCTCCTTCCCTCCTGTGTCACTTCCAGTTCTGTTTTGCAGAAGGCAGTGGGACTCCCCAGGTAATTAGTGACATTCTTGCCAGGAACTCCAATGCCAACATGCAGCCTTCTCCTTCTGGTGTGTTGTCACAGAGGTAACCCCCATCATTTCCTGGATCCAGGATGGTTGAACCCAAAGTGATCAGACACAGCACAAAGGCCAATAAATTGACAGGAATAAGTGAATATAAGGCTATTAGAAGCTATGTACCAGAAAGAGTAAAACACCACCTAACTCAGTGTCCTGCCCTGGGGGCCAAGACAGGACACCTTAAGCAGAGCATAGGAACAAAACAATAATAATTTCAGAATAATTCCTTTATTTCCAGAGTCCTATCTTGTAGACAAACAGAGGTTAATTCCATATTTAATAGTAGTATATGATGTATTTTTTCCCATCAATGTATCCAGCTCTTTTTTGAACTAAGCTTCCAGCATCCATACTGCTGTATAAGACCACACAGCTGGGGCAAAGAAGAGGGAGAAGAAGTTAATGAAATGCTGTTGGTTTGGCTTCAGTTGAAAGAGGAAACCACTCCACTTCTATGCAACATCCTTCTCAACAGTAATTCTGAATCTAATCCCAATGGCAGTTGGCCCTTCAGGGGCTGTGACTTCGCTGTGTGGTCCTGAAATGTTTCTTTTGCAGCCTGCCCCAGACAGACACTAACCTTAAACACAAGTTGCTTGAACCTTCATTTCCACTCCATGGCCTTCTTGGAATTCAGCCACTTGCTTCTCTCCTCTTCTGCCATTCTGATGACAGCAAATAAACTTGTTCCATGTGCAATTCAGTCCTGACCTGCTCTGTGCTCCAGAGTGCTAGGAATTCACCATCCAATGCCTTACACTAGAGCACACATTCCCTGGCTCACTCTCCATTCCTCAGTCCTTTCTTAGAGATCTGCTCAAAGTGATGGGTTTGCTCCCCGTGCTGCTCCATGCCCAGCTGTCCTGGGAAGAGTTCCTGCAACTTAGTGTTTCTCAAAGATGAATTCAAATTTCTCTAGGGAAAAAAAAAATAAGATTAACCAGATATCCAAGGTGGTTTTTTGGCAGCAAACAGCTTGATGTACTGCAGATAACAAACCATGCCAAAATAAAACCTGCAAAATGAAGAGCTGAGCATTTAAGGTGGGTTTGTGAATCAGCAACAGATAGAAAGAGACAGAGGGCATAGGGGAGCAAGCCCTTAAAAGAGACTGAAAGCAGAGGTATGAGGGATGATGACCCATCACAAGGTGATTGCACCCTTCAGGAGGAGAGCAGTGACCAGGAGAGAGGGCAGGTCCATTCAGCATTTCCCATGGAGCAGGGAGAGTGTCACAGCTGAAGCCCAGCTTGTGCCTGTGCAGGCAGAGCAGAGGGGTCAGAGCCTTGCTGTGCCAAACCCCTTACTGCAGGCACCGTGTATGATCAGCAATCTGTGACTTACAGATGGCTGAACCTTCTTCTGCAAGAAAGCCTCCATGTCAGATGTGCTTTTATATTACTGTAAGCCAAGCACATGAAATAACTGTTAAAATTACTGCCAACTTAAAACATGTACTTTTTTATAAGTGCAGTCTACCTGCTTTTTACAAGGCTTTTTAAAATTGTAACCGTAAGAACTTCAATTCCTTCTACCTAGAAGTTCATCTTTATGAATTACAGTTTTCTAGTTTGCTCACTCTGCAGTCAGTCAGCTTAATTTGTAACTTGTATAGATTTTCTGCCCAGCAACAGCAAAAGGAAAACATTCAACAGAAAAAGATGTCAAACCAGGAAGAGCACAAAACCTGGCACTGAAACTGAGGGGCAAATACACTCCTGGAAACATTTTTAGGCTCTTATTTGTGCAGCTTTCAATCTGAGAGGTTCCAAGATTGTAGGAACAGGAAGGGGCAACAAGATTTGAGAGGACTGGACAAGATGATGCAGCACTGAACATACTTTTCCATCCCAAAGTGCCAGGGTGTGGTTTGGAAACACAGAGCCAGGATAAACGATTATACGCTTTGCTAACTCCAGTGACCTCACAGCACAACCATGTGGGACAACCTCTGGCAAAAGGCCCTTCTGCTTTATATAGGTTGCTTTCTGAATCTAATTCAGTAAGTATATGAGGAGGTCTGAGCAATGAGTCTGTTTAAATATGTACCAGCTCACAAAGATGCTGCATTGAGCATCTTTATGGGCTAACATCATATTTAGGCATAACAAAATTGAACACAGATTTTTACAGCCAGAACTGGAGCGAGGTCAAGGGCTGGTCGAGGGCTGAGGGGCTCTTTTCAGTGGTGCCCAGCGACAGGATGAGGAGCAACAGCCATAAAACACGAGAAGTTCGACCTCAACATGAGGATGAATTTCTTCCTATTGAAGGTGGCAGAGCACTGGAACAGCTGCCCAGGGAGTTTGTGGAGTCTCCCCCTGTGCAGACATTCAAACCCACCCGGACGCGTTCCTGTGCACCTGCTCCGGGGGACCGTGCCTTGGCCCGGGGTTGGACTGGGTGATCTCCAGAGGTTTTCAGCCCTAACAATTCTGTGATTCTGTGAGGGGTGCTGTGAAGGGAGGGCGGTGAGGGACCGAGCTGTGGTGGTGAGGGCTGAGGGGCTGAAGCGGCATGAGGGGCTGGGGGAATCGCTGAGGCGGGATGAAGAAAATGAGGGATCGAGGCGGGATGAGGGTGACTGAGGGACCGAGCCGGGGCACTGAGGGGCACTGAGGGGCGCTGCGGGGCACTGAGGGGCGGTGACGGGCGAAGACGCTGAGGCGGGATGAGGCGCTGAGGGACCGGGGCGGGATGCGGGACCGGGGCGGGATG
>VZRZ01003282.1:379489-403138 GCA_013398175.1 Climacteris rufus
AGGGACCGGGGCGGGATGAGGAGTTCAGGGACCGAGGCGGGATGAGGCGCTCGGGGACCGAGGCGGGACGAGGAGCTCAGGGACCGGGGCGGGATGAGGCGCTGAGGGGCGCGGGGACGCCGATGGGCGGAGGCGCTGCGGACGCGCCCCCTCCCCGCCCCTCCGCCCGCTCCCGCCGCCTCTCGCGAGGCCGCCGCCCCCCCTCCGCGCGCGTCACCGGGAAAGCGGACGGGGACAACATGGCGGAGCGGCGGAGGCACAGGAAGCGCGTCCAGGTACCCGAGACTCCCCCTCCTCTCCATCCCTCCCTCCCCGCCCTGCGGCTCCCCCTCCCCGTCCTCAGAGCGGCTTCCCCCGCGGCCTTCCCGCCCGGCGCCGTCGCGAGGCGGCGGCTGCGGGCGGCCCGCGGTGAGGGAAGAGAGAGCCCCAGTCTCGGGGCACCGGGAGCCCCTCAGGCCGGGGCGGCAGCCTGGGCTAGCAGGTTTTCCTTAGACTTTTCTAGCAAATGGGTAAGCCCTGTGAAAACGGAGCGGGGGAGCGCAGGTAGGAGCGTTTCAGGGCTGAGGGGCGGCCGGCGGGGCCCCCCGGCACATCAGAGGCGCCCCCGCTTCATCCCCATGGGCTCTGCGCCCTCAGAAGTTCTTCGTCTCTCCATGACCAAAAAATGAGATTTGGAGCTGTTCCCTCTTTCGAATCGCCGTGTTAGACTCAGAATCTCCCCCGTTACCAGTGTAGAACAATAGCTTAGTGCGGGGGACACCAAAACACCCGGGAGCTGCTCCTTCACCCGGCGTGTCCGGCCCGGGGATCGTAAGCAAAAGACGTGGGACAGATGGTAAAAACATCTTAAAAGCAAACGTGCCCCAGCCAGGAAATTATGCGGGAAGGAAAGGAAATTTGTGTCTGGAAAACATAAACAAACAGGCGCGCCTAAAAATAGACCTAATCAGCTTTGAGATCGTGTTAAAATGTAGTGATAATTGTGTGGTGGCACTGAGAGGCAAAGTGAAGGCTGCTTCGGTGTTCTCACTTACCTGGGAGTCTGGCACGTCAATGTGTAATTTTAACAGGGAGTTTTACAGAGTTTTTAATGCATGTTTTGGGTGTACTTACAGTATCAGTGACCATAGCGCTTGTTACTGTTATGTATTATCAACGCGAAGCCTAAACAGTGTTTGCTTGGGTTTATTGCTCTGCTGTAAGAGCAGATAATATTCATGAGAGAGATCACAGAGCCAGTCAACAATGCACGCTTCATATATCACCCTTCTGCTTGGTTGCCCTCTCTCCTTTCTCATCCTTCTCTTCCCCAGCCCACTTTCCCTTCCCCCAAGAAGATGGAGATCTGCCTGTACTTGTAAAGGTTCCTTTTTTCCCTTTAATTCAAATTACCAGGGCGAGGGGAGAAATGCAAGGAGTAATTAATCAAAATCTTGTTAAACGAGCCCTATCCATCACAGCAGCCAATGAATTATTGTAAAACATCACAGAATTATTATCTTTTCTAGATTTTTATAGACTGTCCCTTTCCAAAGATGAGGACAACTCAATAAAACATCCATCAAACCAAATTTAAATGTAATTTAATGTTTTGTGTAACACCCAAGGCTGTGTTCTTGCAGGCAGTTAAGCACATACTTAATTTCCAGCCTGCTTGCAGTGGAAGTATTTCCCAGATTGTTAGTAATTAAATCCATGTCTGGGTGTTAACACTTCAGGTCGTGGCCTAAATTTGTGATATAATTATGCAGATAAATGTGTGTCTTTGTAGGTTCCCAGTGTAGGTCAACAACAATGGGAAGACAAGACAGTGAACAAAGAATACTGGTGAATGCCCAAGGGGTGTTCTTAATTGGTCAGTGAATAAAACAACTTGTATTATTTTTGGCAGTTGGTTTGGGGTTTGCTTTTTCTTAAGCTTTTTGAAGTTTATTGGCATAGCTGCAATATGATTATCACGTTTTGAGGCTCATGCTGCAAGTGTCTTCTTTTAAAGTGAAGTGTGGGATTTTTATTTGTAGGTGCTTCAAGTGTTTTAGCAGTGTGAACTTAATTTAAGGTGATGTTGGCCCCTTAAAGAGATTATTTATCATACTGCAAGCAAGTCTGGCATCTGAATACCCTGCTGTCATTGAGCAGAGCTGTATTTCTTGACAGGAGTGAGGTTCTTGGGAGAAGTTGGTGTATTTAGCTGTGGGAAGGGGCTGATGTAACAGAGTTCAGTTACAAATACCATGTGCACAGAACATGGCTTGGGAATGAATTTTGTAGGATTTTATGCCTGCCATCAAGATTAGAATCGTGGAGGTTGGTCAGAGAGCCAGGCATGAAAAAAGGCTCAGGGAAGAGTTCAAAGCCCTGTGCAGCCTGCTCTGTGTTTCCCATCGGAAGCACTGGCAGGAAGGATGTGTTTCATGGAGTGCATTCTCATCAAAACACACGTTGCCCAATCTGTGTTGCATGGCTCAGACTCTTCCTCTGAACATTACGAAAGTTGCAGAAATTTCAGCTTCAGGAGTTTGCACAAAGGTGCTTTAGAGGCAGAATTGTCCCAGTGTCATTCCTGGTGGTGATTTGACTGTAATCAACAGGAAGATTAATTCAGGCATGCAGTGAAAGGAGGCTGGGCTGTAGGATGCAAATTGCTTCTCCAGTGGCTGAAATCAAGAATGCTTGCTGTGTATAAAGGACTTGCTGGGGGAAAAACAACATATGTTGTCTAATGGTCAGTTTAATCTTTTTATTTTAGACAGATACATCTCAAAAGATGGGAGATGTCTTGGAATGCCTGTTACTCCAGCAACCTGATCAAAGTTATTTCTTGTCTTGGAAACAAATATGGTTCCATACATGTCCTGAAATACTCACTTAAGCACCAAAGGTTGTGTTGGTTTCTTTGACAGGCTGGGTAACACGTGGCACTGTGCTGGCAGCTCTGCAGTGGGACTGTTAACCAGGCATTAAGTTTTCATGACATTGGCTGGGTTCCACGTGCAGTTTCAGGCTGCCCCTGTCAGGGCTGGGGCTGATCTTTGCCTCGGGATTAGCAGCGCTGGCGTCGCACCTCGGTGCTGTGTCCTGCTCTCCAGAAATGTCCTGCACACGAGCAGTGCTCTGGGGAACAGAGGGAGCAGCTCCCGGGCAGTTTTGGGGTCAGTGTCTCACTGCAGATTGATGGCTGAGGTGGCACCAGTGCCATTAATGACAGGTGCTTTCCTTGGTGGCTTTTTTCCTTTGATTCCAGCTCTGAGATTCTCTTGATGAAGGACATCTCCTAATTGTTAACTGTTGTAGCCTGCAGTTGTGTCCTGGCGTGGTTTGGGCTCTGCTGGAAGGAAAATGCAACAGCTGCATTGCTGCTCCTGTGCTGCAGTTTGTGTGAATGACTGAAAAGGATATGCAGAAAGGACAATGCAATGGCTTCCCAGTAATGCATATTTTAGTCCAGCTTGCCTATTTGTCTTTATTTTCTTCAGAAATTCTGGTGTAGGTGAGTGGGGTGATAACAGAGAAGAATGGTTAAATTATGTCTTTGAAAGCTGAGTGGCTTCAGGTGATAGAGGAGGAAGAAACAAAAATCAAGGGGGCAAAAAAAAGTAGAAAAATGGAAATTAAAAGTGTCAGGCAGAGTTGTCATTAGAACAAGAATCAGTCTTTTGGAAATCTTGAGTTACATTTTGGAGGTGGGAAGGGAAAAAGTCCAACCAGCTGGCCTGGGGTTGGAAGGGGACTGAAGCTGGCGTGTTTTGGCTTCAAAATACTGTACATTGCTCCTTGGATGTGTTTTAGAACTCTGCATGTTTACAGCTTTTGCTCAAAAGAATTAGCAATGGTTGAAAAGAAAGAAGGAAGAAAACAAACACTTCTGTTTTCATTGGATATGTACTGGACTGCAAAACATCTGCTAATCTTCTTCTGTAAAGAAAAGTTAATGTTTTGTGGCCAGCACATGGCCATGGTAATCCAGCAGAACTGGTTTCCCCACACGGCCCTGCCAGTGTTTCTTTGGAGAGACCTGGGGCAGTCCTTGTGCTGGTCATCAGTGCAGGAGTCGGGCAGGTTTGTGTTTGTTAGTCACAGAACAAAATACAGATGGAGTTCTACGAGCAAGTCCCAACCCCCTGATGTGTTTGTTTCACCCCTGCCCACTCCAGTCATGACGATTTTTGTGCTTTTTCTTTGTCTGTGGCACGTTGGTTTGTTGTAGGCAAAGTATAAATGTGTCAGCAGAATGGATGAGCAGCACCCATTCCCCTGCCACAGAACATCCACCCTAAGGTCCTGACAATCAGCAGGGAAGGGAAAAAGGTCATCCTGCAATTCAGGCCAAGCTGTGTGTGCTCAGCACATCAGAGAAGAGAAGGCTGGTGCAGTTGTGGTGTCTGTAATGAGGAGGGGTGTGAATGGGACCTGGGCTGGCTCAGTGTCATTTTTGATGCGGCCTCTCAGCTTGAAAAACAGGATAAATGTGCTCAAATTTCTTCTTTTCCTTATCTGAAAACTGTGTAAATGATTAGGCTTCAGCAGTCTGCTTTGAGGGATGGTGTTCTGAAAATCTAAGAGCAAAGAAATAAATTAGATACTCATTTTATTGAAATAAAAGGATTTTGATGAGCCCTTTGAAACACAGGAGCATAAATCCTTGCAATGCATTTGTCTGCACACAAAATAATTTATCTTGTTAGTGACACTCATCATTTACTCTCTTCTGATTTTCCAGAAACCCTGTTTATGTTACCAGGTTGTGGAAGGAAATTGTTCTGCCTGGGCTGTACCTGTCTTCTTGCGATGTGCATAGAAAGAGGGGATGAAATGAGAGAAATTTCCAAACCAGAAATGTTCTCTGCCCTTTTGTCATCCCTTGAGTGTTCCAGGAGGAGGAAGCCCTGAATAAGCCATGCTTGGGTAGAGCTGGGGGAGCAGGAAGCTCCTGGGCATGCTGGGTTCAGGTGTTTGGGGTGTTGCAGCCTCTGCTGCTGCAGCCCCAGCTGGGGCTCAGTGAACTGGGAGCTGCAGCAGTGCATGGGAGGCCAGAATGCACTGTGCTCTGCTTTGGCTGGGGAGATAATGGTAAATAATCTCATTGGCATTTCCCTTCAGTGGTTCTGGAAGGGCCCTGGCTTGGAAGATCTTGATGTCTTTTTATGAATTCGTATAGGACAGAATTGTGATTGAG
Source organism: Climacteris rufus (assembly GCA_013398175.1). Classification (NCBI taxonomy): domain Eukaryota; kingdom Metazoa; phylum Chordata; class Aves; order Passeriformes; family Climacteridae; genus Climacteris; species Climacteris rufus. The sequence goes on from VZRZ01003282.1 coordinate 384,666, forward strand.
ACTTATGCTTAAAAAATGAAAATGTCAGTGCATTTCTAGAAAGTCACTAGGCTGAGCCCTGCTGCTGTCAGTAGGTGGAGTCCTTCTGTCTAGACAAGTAACAAATTTGGTTTGATTTTATTTTTAATGGCATTCTCCCAGTTTGTAAGTTACCAGGGATTCTAAATCCCTAAATTTTATGTGCTGTCCACTGACAAGGTGCACTTTCAATATATAAAACTAAGTAGCTGCAAGAGTCCAGAGCAGAAGTACTTGACACTATCCTATTTTTTATTATTTTAAAAGTTTAATCATAGAGTTTAATTTAAGACGTTTTACAACATTCTAGAAGTAGATTGCTTGAGATGTTTCCTGAATCTTTCTGCCTTTCCTATAAAAGAAACTTTAAATAGCAGGAAGTTTTCATATTCTTCTTAAGACTGTGCTACCTGGTTTAAAGCTTTATAATTTTTTCGGAACTTGCCCTTGATTATTTTGTATAATCTTCTCCTAAATGTCTGAGGAAGCTTAAACTGCCTGGGTTTCAGATGTTTTTACAACTGAACACAAAGTTTGGTTGAACTGCACCTTTTAAAAGTTGTGCCAGGGTAATGAACTTGTCAATGCTTCAGTTGATTTCACTTCATGATGGTCTGTAATATTATTTTCTGTCAGTCATCTATTTTAATATTTTAACAGAAGCCTGGCTCTGCAAACAAAGGGATGAAAATAGGATGAAGAATGGGGATTAAATTGCAGGGGACACTTTCTCAGAATGAGCTCAGTTAAACTGTGGCAGTCTCTTTCACAGAAAAGCTTTTTTTGTTTGGGATGTTATGAAACTATCCCTCAGAAAAGGACAAAGCAATAGAGAGAAAGGAGCAATAAAAAAATCTCCTGGTGCCAGCCCCTGCCTGTGGAGTGCATCATGTGACCCAGCAGCACCATAAATATTTTAGGAAGAAGGAGAAAAACCACCTTGGCAGAGGAATTAACACTGATGTGAATATCTGCAGCTCCTCTGGCTGTTTCACTGTCTGTGCTGGGAAGAACATTTGCCCTGTGAATTGTTCCAATTTTCATTTGCTGATGGGAAATAGTGGAAAAGCAGCATTTCACACACAGTGGCTGCCTGCAGTCCCCAGTCTCCTGGTGCCTTTGCCTGTGTGGTGATGATGGGACTTTTATTTCAGTGCTTTGGAGTTTCGTTGCTGTTAAATTACTTTGGTACCAGATTTGGTGATTTGATTTGATTTACAATTTCTGGTACAACTGTACCATCTAAGAGGACATCAAACCACAGAATATAAATGATGTGCATACAATAAATACACTGTCAGGGAATAGTATACTTATCTGATGTTTTATACAGATTTTTAAAATTAAAAAATAAAAAAAAATAAAATTGAGCATGCAGAGGGAGATAATATCATCCATTTGAGGACTCTTAGAATCATCTGGCCTAATTTGGGCACATGCTTTTGTAACTAACTGGTATGAGCATATTTCTGCTTACAAATGGAGGATTTAGACTTCAAGTCTCAGAACTACCAAACTGTGGAGTCTTTTGGTGATTTGGATACCTTGTGTCTATATTACTCTTTTAAATTGTCCTCAGGAAAAGCAACAATCTCCTCTGGAAGGATACTCATTAACCAGTTGGTTTTGAAAGTTAGCTGTTCAAACTGTTGAAAATTAACAACTCTTGCCATCTGAAGCTTTTATTCTGGTGCAACCACATCTATTTGACCTTGCATTTCCATTTAATGTGCTGCTTGGGATATTATAATTATGCATCTTAAAAGCAGTAATGGAGCCTCTATATGTTTATTGACCTTTAGGAACATTATGTCTTTAAATAGACTCTGAAATTTTTATTCCTCTAAATGACCAGTCTGGTTTGTGCCTTATCTAATCTGTTTTTTTGGGCAGCATGAGAAGAACAGGGACAGAAAAGGCACTGCAGTCTGGGAAGCTGGCCTGGTGTCTCCCTGTTACTGATCCAGGAGTAGCAGGGGGGTTTGGGGAATTGAACTTTATGGATTAAAAGAATTTTTGGGAAGGAATTTTGAGGAAGTTTGCATGAGTCAGTTGAATGTCCCAGTTTATGTTTTTTGCCAGATATGTTTTTGTGAAGCAGGAACATTAGAAAATTCTTCATTCCTGCTTGCAAATATTAATCTTAATTTTACATAATTGAAAATGCCCATCTCCCTCCTTCTGCCTTACACATCTCTGAGCTCTGTTACCTTTCTGCAAGGTGGTAAAGCACATTTGTGAATGTGTGCAGACTTTTCATAAAACATTGGTTTTGATGTTCATCTTCCATCCTGCTGTGCTTTCATCCTGATGTTCCCACTTTGTCGATTTGACAAATCTCCTCAGGGGTACTCTGAAGTTTAAGTGATTTTGTAGTTGTGCACAAAAATTTTCTAGCCAAATCCTTCAGCTTCTTTTCAACATGGTTTTCTCCTTTTCCACGTGGAATTTGGGCTGCTCTGTGAGTGCCTTCACTGCAGTCATTCCAAGCACACTCATTCCTCCCTCCCTTGTTCTTTGTTCCCAGCTTCACAACTGTTTCCATCCCAGCCCTGTGCCTTAAGGAGCTCCCCCTGTGCCCACTGCTTTCCTTTTAGGTCTTCCTTCAGTTTGCTCTTTCTGTAGAGCTGCTAAAAGAGTTTGTACTCATTATCTTCAGCTCATCTAACTTAAGAATTCCTGCTTTTCCCTTCATGTAGACAGAAAGTTCTCAGGAAAAATGCCTTGACCTATTTTCACCTCCTTTATATTTTATTTGTCATTTATATATTGCTATGAAATAATGAAGACTTTGCAATATCTGTTTTTTTTAAGCCCAAATGAGTGCTTTTCCCACGTGTTTAAAACTGTGCTAATTCCTGACTTGTCCCACTGCAGGAAGTTGGTGAGCCATTCAAGGAGGAGAAGGCTGTTGCTAAATACTTGCGCTTCAACTGCCCCACAAAATCCACCAACATGATGGGCCACCGAGTTGATTATTTCATTGGTAGGGTTAATTTCTTCTAACATTGTCCTTGGAGGGTGGGAGAGGCTGTTTTGGTTTATTAGGAGTGCTTGATCTGATAAATACTGATCTTACAGTTTGGTTTTGAAGAATTTTCTCGGTATTAGGAAGCCATAAAATTAATCTCAGTAGTCTGGAGTAAATGCAATGAACTTTTCACTCTGTGAAATCACTCTGTGATTTGAAGGTGTGTGTTGTCAAGAGCAATGTATTGCAGAATAGTGACTAGTCTTACTTTTAAAGATTGAAAGGATGTGGAACATCACCAGAACAGACTGGCCAGTGTGGTTCAAGGAATGTAGACTAAATGTTAAAATTAATGTTGTTAATTGTAATGCAGTTTTAATTCCTTTTTTATCTCCAGCCTCAAAAGCTGTGGATTGCCTCCTGGATTCGAAATGGGCAAAGGCAAAGAAAGGAGAAGAGGCTCTCTTTACAACCCGGGAGTCTGTAGTTGATTACTGCAACAGGTACGGCCCAGAGTGCTGCAGCAGTGTCATTAATTCCTGTGATTGTCAAGGTGTCATTGTTACTTGGGAGCCAGTGTAACTGGGGCTTTGTGCATCCTAAAGCTTCTGTGCTTGTGTGTAAAAATGATGATTGCATTTTTATGGCTGTGTTTGAGGGTGGAAATGGTGTGGTTCCATTACCTTTGTTCTCACAACTCTCCCAGGCTTTCACCACACTGCTTGGGTCAGCAAGGTGAACCAAACGAGTTTCCTGAACTCTGACAATATTTGGAGTTAGTAGGGTCAGAGCTCTCAAATCTCTCTGTCTGAGGAGCAGGGTTCTGTACCTCTCTTCCTGTTTGCAGTCTGGCTGTGATCCTTTCAGGGATGTTACTGGTTGGTGATGGCCTTAAGAGTACCAAATACCACACCCTGGTGCCCTGCTGGCCTATATAAATATAATATATCTCTATATTTACATGTGTGTGTAGGCACAGACATACACTTGCAATAAGGTCTGTAGCTGACAGGGAGGGAATGCTTGCATCTGTTCCACAGGTTCAACAGAGCACTTCTGTTCATTGTGCATCACCTGCCAGTGAACTTGATGAGCTGTGTGCCCACTTCCTTATTTTTGCTATGAAATACATTGACATGAACTTGAAAATAAATATTGCAGGAATTGCATTGATGGGAAAGATAAATAAATGGATCTGGTGGTTTTCTGCATCCTACATCTTGTGTATTTGTTTCTATCTGCAACATACCACCACAGAAATACATGGTTTTTACCCAGTTTTGAACACATGAACCAAAGAAAAGAAGCAAAGCAACAGGGAGAAGATGGGATAATCAGGTCTGGTGTATGCAGGTGGAAATAGAGCAGGTGATGGTGACCTTTGCCTTTCAGTCGTGCTATTCATGGTTATGTTAGAGAGGTAATCTAGAATGGTGTCTAATAACACAATTGAGTGTGAATGTTGTTATCACAGCTGCACTTAAATGAATCATTTAACTTCTTTCATTTTAAGACTCCTGAAAAAACAGTTCTTTCATCGAGCCTTGAAAGTGATGAAAATGAAACCTGACAAGGATATAAAGAAAGAAAAGGAAAAAGGAAAGGCTGAGAGTGGGAAAGAAGAAGAGAAAAAGAGCAAGAAGGAAAGTGGCAAAGATGAAAAAACTAAGAAGGAGAAAGAAAAGGAAAAGAAAAAGGATGGTGAAAAAGAGGAGTGTAAGAAGGTGAGTACTCTCTGTAAGAGACTGTAACAACAACTGGTTGTCAGGATTACATTGGCTCAAAAGTACAGTTGGTTATTCTAAAATATGCCTTGCTTTTTTCCTGCTTTCATCTCTCAGAGATGCTGCTTTTTTGTTACCTTTTGAATTGGTTGTATTTTGATTTAGATCAAAAAAGAGGCTTCAGTTGGCCTTTGTGTACCTTGTCATCTTCTGATGTGGGCTGAGTTAATCACAAGCTGCTTCTCCCCAGGGGCAGCAGGCAGGGGCTGTGTACAGCACTTGTGCCTGTGAGCAAACATGCAGAGCAGCACAGCTGCAGGAGGGAAGCAGCAACAGCTTTGCAGTGTTTGGAATGTCAGGTTTGGTGTGTGGGGACAGTGGCTGTGTCCTGGCACAGCTCTGTGACTGAGCTGCCTCCTGCCCCCTTCACTTCATCTGCCAAGTCCAAGCTGTTGCTACTGTGCAAGTTCTAATGTGGGGGTTTCACTTATTTTTACTTATTTATACTAGCAGAAATTTCTAAATTAAAATGTTGGGAAACTGCAGGAGAAGCTTGATGAATGAATATGGTTTTTCTTCTGTATACAGTGGTCTGAATCAGTGAGAGTTAATAGGATAGTGCTCCAAAGTTATTCCAATTCAGACATTCCTGAGTGAAATAGTGGCACATCTAGTGAGGGTTATAGACTGTCTCAGAGGTGTGAGTCTCAGAAGAAACCTCAATAAAAGAATAATAAAATAATTATAACAAGAACAATGCCACTGCAGTCCCAGCACAGCAGCCAGTGTAAGATTACCTGTTCAAGTACTGTAAAATGCTGATTATGAAAGTTCTGAACTCCTCCAGTCCACTGTCATCAGGGGAGGTACATTATTAAATATATGTTAATTTTTAAGCCAATCATTATTTATTGAACAGATATTTAATGGATTATATAAGCCAGTGGGTAGGAACTTGGACAAAACACAGGACCAACATCACTTGTATTTTTCCTTTATTTTTGGGTACTCAGTTGGTAATAAATAGGAACAGGAAGAAATAAAGCATCTTTACTTAAAAAAGAAAAGTGTGAACATGATCTTAAGTTTGTGAAAAGTCATCAGATTAAATATATTAACATATATTAGAAATAAAATGTTTTCTAAAAATAACATAAAATATTAAATAAAGAAAATAAAAATATTAAATGTGATTTATATACAGTAATTTGTAGATGTATTTTTATACATACAATAGTTTATACATAAAATATATTATATATAGATAAAATATTTATGTTTGTCCTCAGGATGAGACCCCGGGAACACCCAAGAAAAAGGAAACTAAGAGGAAATTTAAACTTGAGCCACATGAAGACCAAGTTTTCTTGGATGGAAACGAGGTGAGATTTATGGGTCCTTCTCAGCTGAGGGTGTCACTGTGCCATTGTCAGGGAGTAGCTCGATTTACTGCATTTCTGCAAACTCCTTCTTGACATGGTGAAAGAAAAACTGTTTGCAGTGTGATGGCTGATCTTGAAATCAGATTTTCAGCTATTTCCAAGGAGGCAAGAGACAGGTAAATGTAGGACAGCAACTTCAGAAATCTAAAAGAAAACTTTCCAGTAGTGGAGGTGTTGGTGGCCATGAGGTGCAGTGTTTGTCCTTGGGGTGTATCCATGGCTGGGGAGCTGCCCTGGCAGTGCCCAGAGCTGACCCTGCTCGGGACAGGACCTCCTGAGGTCCCTCCAGAGTCCCTGCCCCAGGGTTCTTGTGTTCCTTTGCTTACAAAACATACAGGGCAGCAAATTCTGTAAATAAATCACTTGTGCAGAAAATGTGCTTCCCCTTTGTATCCCGATTTTACTCTTCTCCGTCAGTTCGTTTCATGTGCTTTGCTCTGCCATCCCATCTCGTGTGGAATCACACCCAGCTCTGATCCTCCCTCTTCTCTTTACATGGAGTGCCCATCCCAAATGCAGTATCACAGTAGTTGCTGCTGTTCTTAACACCAGTTACTTCTCTGTTTATTAAAGAGCTGACATTTTTTAAGAGCTGCAACTCACAAGAGCTTTTTTTAAGTAGTAGCTAATTTAGAGCCAATTCTTGTGTATTTGCATTAGAGCTGAGTTTTCCCTTTTCTTCATTATTTTGCTCTTACAAACAGTGGATATCACACTGTGATATTCTGTGAGAAGCAGAATGTGAAATATTTGTTGCCTCACACAGAATCACCACTGCCTCCCAGGAGCCCTTCTGGTAGTTCATATTGACACTTCTGCAACGAGGGTTGCTGGTTTCTGGTAATCAGCAGCTTCTTTTCACAGTCAGAAGCTCAGACTCAAACTGTTTAGTTTGCTGAGAAAAAAATCTGATTTTTCTAGTTCAGAAAATCCTGCACTTTACCAAGAAGTTTTTAATTTATGGCTGAGCAGCTGTGATTCAAGTGGATGCACAGTTCTCACACAAACACTTGGCACTGAGTGTTGGACATTGAGATAACAGTGCTGTGGGACAGAGGGTACAGTGACACTGCTCTGAGCCCAGCACCTGGGCCTGCAGTGAGCATTCCAGCTGCATCCTTTGTTCCAGGTGTTCAGGCTGGCTGTTTTCTCCTCAAAGCTCACAGGACTTTTTGTTTCCACTCAGTGGACTTGAGAAACTTATTTTTTGCAGAAGTTTTTTTTTTTTTTGCCTCATGCTGAACGTTAATGAATAAAGAAAGATAAAACCAATCCTCGATCCAGTGATATTTCTGAATCTTTCATTTTCCCATCAGTTCTGCTGTGTGATTGTTTTCCTCAGGATTGCAGCACCTGTCAGTTCCCCTTCCTGGGAATCACGAGCCCTTGCCCTGCCCAGGTGCCAGCTCCAAGCACTGCAGCCTGGCACTGAGTGTTGGGGTGGGGGGATCCCCGAGGTGTTTATCACAGACTTTGTTTTCTGAGTGTAAACCAGATCCTTTCTGTTGTAGGTGTATGTGTGGATCTATGACCCTGTTCACTTTAAAACTTTTGCCATGGGACTTGTACTTGGTAAGTCAGAGTAGACACAAGTTGTTTATTTCTGTTGCCTTAAGCTAAGCACTGAGTTGTCCAGTAGGCGTGTGTGGGTTATATAAAAATATTATATATGTTATGAATGATACATTTCTGACCCTAGAACTTGTATTTGTGTAGAATAGGACAAAGCAGCTAATTTTATTGTTTTAATCTATAGTGTAGATGTTAACTGAATCTGTGAGCTAACAGGCTGTCCATGGTACTGCTGGTCCAGCATCTTTGGAGCTGTACCTCCCAGCTTCCTCACCTGGAGAAACCCACCTTTCCTGAGAATCTGTCATCCCTTGGGGCCACCCTCAGGCCTTTGACCAGTCCTTGGGGTCCCCACCCAGCTCCCTGTGTCCATTTCCTGCTGCACTGGTTCCAGCAGCTCCCTGCTCACCATTTTGCTCATGCCCTCTCCCCAGAGCTGCTCTCTCGGAGCTGCTGAGTGAAGAGTCTCTGCTCAATACAAAAACAGGGGTAGTGACTCCAGACAGAGTTTCAGCCAAGGCCTAAAATACTGTCCACAGCTCACACTGTGCTAAGACACTGCTTTGAACCAACAGTAAGCCTGGAAGCTCTGTACTGTACCAGGAAAATCTAATGCTGCTTCTCTCGCCTCTCTCGCCCCTCCGCGCTCAGTGATTGCCGTCATAGCCGCGACCCTGTTCCCGCTCTGGCCAGCCGAGATGCGCGTCGGTGTTTATTACCTCAGCGTGGGCGCCGGCTGCTTTGTCGCCAGTATTCTGCTGCTTGCCGTCGGTGAGTGCGGGCAGGCGGGGTCTGCAAGGGCGGAGGCGCAGCCCAGCCCTGCCCCGAGCTCGCAGTGGGCGGTCCCGCCCGCAGGACGCGGTTCAGCCGCCTCGGGCGGACCCTGCGTGCGCTTCGCTCGGCCAGCGGGTGTCACAGTCGTGCCGCGGGAAGGGGGAGCCCAGGCTCGTGTCGCCTGTTGGTGATTCCTGTGTAGGCAGATTCGTTTACTGCCTCTGTTGAAATAAAAAACGTTAGAGGGGTGGGGGAGAAGGGCGAGAACAAAGTACTCCACGGTTCTGTTGTGGAATGAGGGGTTTTCCCCCAGCATCACGCAGTCCCTGGCTGGGGGCAGGTGTTAGCAGTGGACATCTCTTACACCGTGGCTGTACATTGTGTGTGTCTGTAACAAAACCCAAAATCTCCCTTGGTTTCACACAGCTCGCTGCATCCTTTTCCTTATCATCTGGCTCATCACTGGAGGAAGGCATCACTTCTGGTTCCTGCCAAACCTCACAGCGGACGTGGGATTCATTGACTCCTTCAGGCCCCTGTACACACACGAATACAAAGGACCAAAAGCAGACTCAAAGAAAGAGGAAAAATCAGAATCCAAAAAGCAGCAAAAATACGACAGCGAAGAGAAGTCAGACAGCGAGAAGAAGGAAGAGGAGGATGGCAAAACGGAAGGCACAAGGAACTCGGGAACAGAGGGCTCGGCGGGGGAGCGGCACTCGGACACGGACAGCGACAGGCGCGACGACGACAGGTCCCAGCACAGTAGTGGCAATGGCAACGACTTTGAAATGATCACAAAAGAGGAACTGGAACAGCAAACAGATGAAGGGGATTGTGAGGAGGAAGAGGAGGAAGACACCGAAAGTGGGCCTTCACATGGAAAATCATAACTCACTGTGGTTCGGGACTAAATATGTGCAAATGGTTGGATTTTCTTTGTTGGCTGATCACCAAAACATAGACCATACAGTAGCATCTTCGTTTGCTGAAATATCCGTGTTACCAAACAGTTTTATATCTAGTTCCTTCATTTTTTTTAACCATTAACTTGATTACTTGGTACTATGTTAATCATTAATATCCATTTACGGAAGTTTTATCAATTTGACAAGTTTTTTATTGATTGATAGATTGCCCAGATTGTCCTCAAACATACTGAAAAACATCATTTTCTGGTACTTGCATAACTGGTCAATTAGTTTAGCTTCTCAAACTTGCTTTTGTAAACCAGGTAAAAGTTGAATGACCAAATCTCAGATTATTCCTAGTTATACTCATCTGATAGTTAGGTGAAGCCCTTCTTAGCCCACAGCCTTCTTGATATTTTTCTTGATTTTGTTTTCAAAAGATTGTGAGAACTTTCCTAAGAAAACTAGTTTTAGCAGAAGTATTTTGCTGACAATAGAGGAGCTGGTAGTGCTGAATTTGGCTGCAGTGTTCTCTGTTTCTCCAGCCTGTGTGCCAGCAACCGAGGAAATCCAAACTGGTCTTGTGCATCCGGTGCAGAGAGAGATGTCATCTCCAGCAGGTGAAGGAAGCAGCAAAGCTTGGAAATGATGGCTGTTCTCTTTCTCCTGCTCCATCATAATTAAGAAAAAAATGTATTCTGTACATAATTTACAAATAAAGCAAACCATTTACTTTAACTGCTACTTATTATTTAGAGATTTGATCCAGCATTCAGTTTGTATTATTGAAGCCATGTTGTGGTGTATCTATCAGAGAAATGCAAGTCGAGAGGACCTCACGGAGTATTTGTGTATGATTGGTAGCTGTTCCACAGAAGCTTTAGTTTTGTGCCAACATTCCATGTATTTGAGTAAATTGATCTTTATTAAATGAAAGCAAACACCAGAGCTGTATGGATGCCTTAATGTTAAAGCTCTCTGTACTCTGGAACTGGAGTAGGTTCAACCCAAAGAGGCAGGGAGTGTTGGTGTGACCCAGAGCCAGGGGCTCAGGGCTGATCTGCAGTGAACAGGAGGAACTCCCTGGGAGGAGCCAGGCGCTGTCCCCTGCCCGTGTGGAGCATGGACTGCAGCTCTTGGCTCACTGAGCATGGAGGAAGTTTCAACTCGGCCTCTTTCCTCTCAAGGACTTCATTTGATTGTCTCCCCAGCCCACTCAGAGAAGATGAGGGTAAGAGAACATTTTTTCCTATCCTAAGTTGCTTCCCATCCTTCCAGCGTCAGCATTTTGGATGAAGAAGATAACTAATTTTTCAGATTGTGCAAATATATGCATCATCATGGGTGTGTTGATAAACAATTCATGGATATGGTGTATTTGCTTCTTCAATCTCCTGAATAGTTACTTCATAAGGAAACAGATAAATTGGATCACTTTTTTATTAATATAGCAAAAAATTAAAGGACCCATTAACTAAACAGATTGACTCCTGGCCACTTGTGTGTTGTCACTGGTTGAAGCAGCTGATGCAGTGCTGTGGTGCCTGGCTGGGTGTGCACGATGTGAGGGGGAGAGCAGAGCCTGCACTGGGGTTCACAGGGCAGCTGAGCCCCAGGCAGTTTTAAGAAGTGAATGCAGTAGATTTCAGTTATTTCAGGTACATTTCCTCCTCCTAGTGAAAGAACATCTTCACAGCCTCGCTGAGCAAATCAAGTTGAAATGGTCAAACAATAAATGCTGTGATGTTGCCATCTGCTCCCTGTTCAGGGGGCAGTGCCACGTGCCAGCACTGCCCACCTGGGACACTGCCTGGGTCTCCAAATTCACTCCCAAACACCTTGGTAGAGTTCCAGGCTCCTGCAGCTTAGAAATTGAATTGGCCTTAAACTCCTCCCTTGAGCTGCTGTGAACAGCTCTGGTCTCTGAGGTGCGGTGGAGAAAGCTCTGGTTAGTGGTTAAGGAAAGAACTTTGTGACTCAATGCTGTAATCTGTTTTTCCTAGAAGTACATCCCAAACTCTTCTGAATTATTTTGGAATAAGGTAATGAAAGAAGTGGTTACATCATGCCAGTATTAGTAAAACTATGAGTGGACCTAAGCTATCCTGACAAACACTTCCAGTCCAAAGGGGAAAGGAACTTGGCCACCTTTAAAAATTTTTATATCAGGTAATTCAAAGTTCTTTTTAATGAGTTTGACTTAACATCCAGAGTCCAAAGTAACCTCATGAGAACAAGTCTAGAGATATTTAGTGGAAAGTTATTTAAATAACTGCACTATTAAACTGTCCTTCCTGCAATAAAATTTTATAGTGGTCTTACTGATACTCCTCCCAGGATAATTTTCTGATTTTTTTTTTTTCTCAGGAAGATGTGGTTATTCCTATATATTCTTTTAAATTAAATAATTACTGGTAAAACATAAGTGAGTGTTTAATGCAGATCAGAATTGAGCAGAGATGTCACACCCAAGTGTGCTCTGCTCTGGTCTGGATACAATAACCTCAGCTCTCCTGTGCTGTTCTGGGGTCCTTAAACAGAGGTGGATCTTTCTCTAGCAATTAAGAAACAAGTAAAAATTATTATTTTATGAACTTGCTTATTTCTTGATCTGTAGAAAAGTTACAGCACTGGGGGGATGATAAGCAATTTTCCTACAGTAAAGCTCCTTTGTAGCAGCAGATCAAGGGGAGCATTTATGTTCCCCTACTGTGCACTGTGCAGCAGATTTTTCTGGGATTTTATATATATAAAATGAGGGGGGGAGGAGGAGAGAGCAAACTGGAGAACATCTCAGTTCCTCAGTTCACTCTTAAATTTCACATTCCCCAGGACTCAGGAGGGTGGTGGCAGAGGCATCTGCCCCATGCAGACACTTCATGTAGACAACAAACATGAACAGTAGAAGTGGACAACACCTGCCAGGCTTTCATGTTCCTCCTGCAGCCCCAGCAGTGCTCACTGTGCACTGAGCCCTCAGAGCCTTGTCAGGTTCTCTCCAGCTCCTGTGAGGATGCAATTCTCTCCTAACAGGGTCACAGTGACTGCAAAGCAAAATTCCACCCTCCCAGCTGGCATCAAAAGCACTGGGCAGCAGAGACTCCTCTTCCAGCTGCAGGTGATTCAGTGGAGCACTTGGAAGTCCTGCCAGAATCCTCTTGGATCTGTCAGCAGAATCAGGTGCAGAGAGCTGGGGTTACAGAACAATCCCCTTTCCTCTCCCTGCTGCTGTGCCCTGAGCTGAGCACCCCAGCAATGCCCATGCCACACTTTCTGTATCCCAGCCACGAAGATAACCCATTTACAGAATAAAATACACCCCAAAAATATCTGGAAAAAATACCACTGTGGAAAATTTCAGTCTCAGTAGCTGCATAGCTGTTGCTTTCCTCCCTGGAGAGGCCAGGGTGAGGACACAGCTTCCCCCTTGTTGGGTGTCCCAGAGCCTAAATGAGCTCTTGGTCCCCATGGGCCTGACTGTGACACAGCCCAGCTGTTTGTAACAGGGACATGTCCCTTCCCTCTTCCCCATCCCCAAAATTTGCCTTTTCTTGACCTACATCAAATTTTCCAATAGGAAAGTTCTATATGAATTATTTCCTTGAGCTCTACAAAGCTTCTGTTTGCCTTACTTCCTTACACTGGAGTCTAAACTCTTCAAGGAGCTGCACTGATATAAACTCTGAGTAGATCCACAAATTTGAGCCATCACAAAACCTGGGCAGGAACATTCTGGAGATCATTTCCTGCTCACACTCAGTGGCCACAAAGGACCACTGCAGCAGGAGAGGCTCAGGACCTGTGTGTCCTCCCACTGCTCCTGGGTGCAGCAATTCCTTTCCCAGCTGCAGTGGAAGGGAGGGCTGTATCACTTACTCCTTGGCTGACATTTCATCCAGCTACTTCTCATACATTTTTAAAACCAAACCTTGAATCATGCAAGTTTGAACACCGTTCTTTGTTGTGCTATTTGTACCAGGAAGTCTGCATTTCTCAAGATCCAAAGTGCTTGAGATGCAACTTCTTAGTGGTTTTCATGCAAGACTTAGCACAGACAACAGTGCTAGGCTTACCTATTCTTTAAAATTAGGCAGCTCTTGTTAGAACTACAGTCTGTCCTGGGAAAGAGTCTCCACCTACATGCAGGCACTGCTGTGATAGATGTGTTGACTTTTCAATACAGCAGAGACAGATCAATTATCTTAGAGACCTGTAGTGAAGGAGTGGTGACATTTAACTCTGTTGAACAAGGCTGACCCCCAGCTCACTCCAGGGCACTCCTCAGGCTGCTGAGGTATTTTGTCTAATGAGAAACTCTCACTGATTTGGTTCTCAACCTCTCTGATCAACCTCTCTCTACAGAATCAGAATAAACCAGGAGATTTTTGCCTGCTTTACTGCTGTCAGGGTAAGCTGATGTTTGCAAAGCACTCAGATGCAAGGCCTGGCACACCAACTGCTACCAAACTTCTACAAGTCAAAGGTGCTCAGTTGTTGAGCATCATTTATTACTGATCCCTTACTGACCAAATCCTTCCCAGGGAGCGAGAGGAGAGTGGTGTGAGATGGTCCAAGGCACTGTGCCCTTCTCACTCAGAGCACAAGGAGAAGGCTGAAACAATCCTATCAGTGTCAGTGAACTGAGACTGAAGCAGCTGCTGAATGTTTTCAATAGACTTCCTGGTAATGGCTGGTACAATTTCATTAGGGCTTCTCATTTCATTTAATAAAGCATTGGATTATTTTATTTGTCATTCAGCCACAGGTGCAGGAAAACAAAAGGCACATTTCCTGATAGTGTCCACAAAGAGTCCATTACTGCCTGGCTGACACAGAGGCATTTGCTTTACCATGTGGGCTTTCTTTTTTTTTTTTATGTGAAAATAACGATCACTCAGAAAAAAAATTGTTTTATGATAAAAGACTATAGAGGGAGGAATTACTTTAGAATTAGTAATAGCACTGTGCAAACGGTGTCAGTGCAAGTTGAAGTAAAGAGAGAACTAACAGTACTGGGTAAACACTGATCCTGCTTTGGATAAAGATCAAAGACTGTCTGCAGGTGGTAACAACCATCAATCCTCATCATGTACAACAGAAGGCAAACACAGCAAAGGCTCAGCTTGTGATCCCTGGAAGTCCCCTGGAGCCTGGATGCAGTGAAGGATGGAGGTGCTTAGGAGAGACACTGGCAGTTTATCTTTGCTAATCAGGGAAAACACAGAGCAGAGTCCTGGGTGACTCTCACTGGCCTTCACAGTAAATTATTTTCTCTTTCTGGCATACGAGTGTTCAACCAGTGATCAGGCTGCTCGTTGGGAGTCAGAAGGTGGAGCTTCGAACCCTTCACACTGAGGGTGGGATTGAAATTACATTTCCCTCCTCTTTAGCTTCCTTTTAAATGACAGTGCCACTACAGAATTTGTTTAAAATTGAAGTCTACCAGGAGGTAGTAATACACTAAAAGGTTACAAAAGATTTCTAGCTCTGCCTTGGTGTTTGTGAGCAAGGAGAGTCTTATCACACCCTGCACTCCGTGTTGTCTTCAGTCTTAATTTTAGTTTTGTGTTACAATGACCAGCAAACCACAGCTGGGATTTTTAAATTTCTGGTTCCTGTAATGTTGTTTTTAGAGCCCTGCTCTTACCATATTTCTTTCGGTTCTCTGAAAAATTATTTGTGGTAAAGACAAAACCCACCAACACTGCAGTGGCATCATGAGCACCAGGAAAGGCTACACCTTGTGCACTGAAAGCAAACAGCAGGGACACAACCAAGGAAACACCACTCCTGAAACATCCAGCAAGGCTGGCATCAGCTCTGTACTGCATTTTCTGGATTTTCACTGAATAAGCAGAATTAGAATTCTATAACCAGATGCCTTCAAATGAAAATCACTATGGAAATGTGTTTCTTCTCAACAAGATTTTCTGAAGAACAAACCTGTTACTTTTAAGATGAGCACCTCAAGTGATCCAAATGAAGATCCAGAACATATGTCCTGTGCTTTTGAAAGATTCTTAAAAAGTAAATGTAAATATCTTGCAAATGGGACACTGGTCAGGCATTTTCTTCTTTAAAAGTAAAGTTAGTTAAAAATCGAGTTAGTTAAAAATAAATTTGTTCAAAATAAAGTTGGTTAAATAGTTTACTGGTTACATAACCTATTAGTTAAATATTTTATTAAAAATTATAATCTTCATAAACTCTATCCTGTCTCCCTGAGACATGCAGCCTTTCAGGAACAGCAGCCCCACAACCACTTGCCATTGCAAAACCCGGGTTGCAAATCCTGAGCTGACAAGGCACAAACTCCAACAGGGCATTTACCAGGCTCAGCTGGGCAACACCCAGTTAAAGGCACATCCAGGGAAAAGGAGGGGATGCAGGCAAGGCTGGGACAGCCTGGCACTCACCCCACAGACAAATGTGCTCCAGAGAGCATTCCCCAGGGACTGGGGGTCACTGTTCTGCCCATGGCTGTGGGGTCCATCCACCTCCAACAGAGTCACCCCCAGCCCCTTGCTGCTCAGGAGAGGGAATTCTCATCACCCTTTGTGCAGGAGTTCACTGGGGCAGCTTTCCCCACACCACACCAAAATGCATAAAGATGCACTTGACCTCCCTGTCTTCTCCCACGTGGCTTGAGGCATCCAAGATGCCAATGTAAGGTTTCTCTAAATACACAGAGGTGAGGTTTAAACTAATTCCTTCTGCTCAGTGCCACGAAGGGACAGGTGGCAATGAGCTTCTAAAGCCCAGCACGTCTCAAACAGGAAGAGCAGGGGAAAAGTAAAGACTCAGTCCTAACTGCACAGGAAGCACACCCCATACCCTCTGTGTGAAGGAGTTGTATTCATTTTCTGCCCCTGCCCTGTCTGAAGGAAACCAGGCAGCAGCAACGTGCAGGAACTCCCCTGGTCCCCACTGCTCTTCCTGAGGGGCTTCAGAGGCCACAGGGACCTGTGGGGCTGCAGAGCTGAGCTCCAGGGAGGAGAGGGCAGAGCCCAGTCCCTGTTCAGTGAGGACAGTTTGCTCAGTTACTGCTTCGTTCAGAAAGTGATCAAGGTAGATTTGAAATTAGAGGTGGTCTTTTTTCTTGTTCCTTTCCCCTTTGTCCTAAAATCCTACCCTCATGCTTAAGTTCAACAACAGAACCCAAAACGTGAGCAACCAGCAGCAGGAAACAGCCCTGAAGAGAGGAAGCCTCTATGCAAATATCTTGTTACAGCAGAGGACCCAGAACAACCACAGGAGCTTTTAACACACAAACAGCTTTTACAAGAGATTTTCTGTTTTATTTCATGTACCTCCTCCTGGAGGAGGAGTGTCCTCTCTCATTTTCACACACAGCTGCTCGCATGCAAATACAAACTAATTTCTTAAACCCTTCTATTGCTGCACCTGAACAGAAATGCAGCCTCTTTAACCAAGCAGGACAGGCTCAAGCCATTATTCATTATGGTGTTTGTCAGGTACCTGCAAGTTTTTCTGCAAAGGCAGAGCCAGCCCTTATCCATCATGGAGTGAGCAGCTTCTGACACAGAGAGAAGGACCTGCCAGCACCAAGCCCTGCATTTGACTTCCAGGGCAGCCCATCTTGCACCATCCTGTCTCTGGGATGGAAGATGAGATGCAGCATTCAGGAGCAGAAAACAAGAGTAATCAGTGAGGAAGAAGCAAACTTTCAAACAAGCACAAGGTGGTGGAGGGAAAGGGAAGCTGAGAAGTAGCACAGCATGAAGTGGGGCTGTAACACGGGCCCTGCTCTGTGGGCCATGCTGAGGAACTCACTGAGCACACAGCTGAGGCAGTCTGGAGGTCACACACTCGCTGGGGTTTTTATCAGCAGAAAAATATGTCTAAACTGTCTCTGTCCCCTCCTGGTTCCTCATTTCCACCATCCAGGCACCTTCCCACAGAGGCCAGAGCAGTAGTTTCTGTGGTCAGAAAGACAGACACGAACAAAAACAAACCCAAACAGTTTGTTTGCTCCCACTAGGGAAATAATTTTCACTGCTTTGCCCTGGGTTAGGACTAAGAAGAAAACTACTATTGAAAGCATCAGCATTCAGGTACTTGTGGGAGGACTGGGTGTTCAAAAGGTGCAATATCCCTCTTAGGTGCAAACATTTTCTTATTACACTCCAATCTGTGCAACAGTCCTGGTAAACATTGTGGATAAGTGGCTATGGCCATCATGAATGCTGCTGGAGATTACTTTAAGCTCTCACGTTTTTCAGAATACTGATCATCTTGTTTTTCCACAAAAATCCCAAACCAAACAAAACTCAAAACTTTTTTTCCCCCTGAAGTTATTTAATCCTTAAGATGAACAACGGGAGGAGAAGGAGGAAGGGGAGAAGGGAGGAAGGAAAACTAGAGGGGGGAAAACCACAACTTACATCTGAATTTAATTCCAGAGAGTCAGTTGCTTTCAGAAGTCCTGCCAGCCACTCAATACTTTTGTGCACACAGATACATCAAACCATACCCACCCCGTGGGCAAAGGGCTTCCCAAGGGAGCATCCTGTGCTCCCAGCCATGCAGCAGCTCTGGGGGACCCAAGGGCTCCTGCTGAAGCGCCCTCATGCCCCACCATCCCCTTTTTTCCACACACACATCACACATTTAGAACCCAAAATATTTATCTACCACTTTTACAAGGATCTGGGTGTCCAACACTGCTGCCCTCGGTGCTGGGGTACAGCAGGGCTGCTTCACCTCTCAGCACTGGGGGATCAAACACAACACAGAACCTGTTCCTCAGGGTGGTTATTTTGTGTTTTATGTGCTGTGTGTGTTACAGGTGTTATTTACGTGTCACACGTGCTGTATGCTGTGCGTTATACACGTTATGTGTTAGCTGTGCTGTAAGAGGTATTTGCTGTGTGTTATGTGTAATATGTGATATCTGTTACGTGTCTGTGCCCTGCTTCCCTCCACGCCAGCCCGCAGCGCCGCTCCCGCTCCCTCCCGTCCCTCCCGGTGCCCGCGCTGGGGCGGGCGGAGGTGGCGGCCCCGCCCGGGGCAGCGCGGAGCGGCGGCCGCAGGTGGGTCC
>VZRZ01003282.1:403206-424542 GCA_013398175.1 Climacteris rufus
GGGGGAGCGGGAGGCGCCGGCAGCCGCGGGCCCCTCCGTGAGCAGGGTGGGCACCGCGCCCGCACCGCCCGGGACAGGTCATTCCGCGTTAGAAGATAGAAATTATTATTACTTTTTAAATTATTATTATTATTATTACTACTACTACTATCATCTTACCACACGGGACCCTGTTCGAGTGCAGGTTTCCTCCTTTCAGCGCACACAGGTGCAGTGCCCAAGCACACGAAGACAAAACACAGCGGAATTAAGTCGCGCTGGAAAGACACTTCAGGTTTAGAGGATGCGCCTGTGCAGATGAAGAGGAAAGCAGCCAGCCCAGGTAGGCTTGTAAACAAACTCCAGGGACGCTTCTCAGGTTGTGCTGCCGAGGACTCGGAGCTGCCCTGGCTCTGCTTGTCAGGACTCAGGAACCCGAGCGTGCAGGAACACAAAAGTTGGCTGCTCTGGCGAACCGGTGCCAGCACGCAGCTGGCTGCTCGATCCGAGCGATTCGCTGTTAACGCAGGGCCAATCCCCTCTTACAGCTGCCTCGGCTTCTCAGCTCTTCTTTGCTCTCACTGAGATCACTGGCACCACCCTAATTCTTTAAGGAAAGAGAGAGGAAAGCACGGACAGCTTTGTCTAATATGTCCTGCTGACATACACCACCTTATGTTCATTTTCCTTGGGAATTAACACACGGAAAAGAGGTAGCATAAGGAAACTTCTGGAAGCCTGAAGGGAAAGCCAGCTGTTCTGAGGTGTCTATCACTGTGGTGCTTAAGGATGAACAAAAAACCCCAATCACTAATGAAACCCTTGTGTTTTGGATTGCCTGAGCTCCAGGATTTTTACTGGAAAAAAGGAGCTGCTCTGATGCTTTTTCTGCTTTCTGGATATTTCTGCAGTCTCGATTTCCTACAGATTCTGGGAGCAGAATGAACTGAGGCCGTGCTGAAGCATCTCCTGTGTCTTGTATGATTTCTGTCCTGTAATTTCTTCAAAGGAGCTCTGTAGGAGCTATGTAGGAGCTCTGAAACCTCCAGCCCTCTGCCAAGCAGGATAAAAAGACTTCTTCATGCTTTTTAAAGGAAAGGAACACTGTCAACCTTATTTCCTAAACCTTTCCTTGAGCCAGTAGCTAGAAAAGTAATTTATGCTGACATTTTAGCTCTCAACAATGTAATTCAAACAACAAAATTTAGGCAGTTGTTCATAATTTAATGATAAGTGAAGCTCTTTACTCTTCATTAAGGAGCCTGAAAAATTCAGGCAAATTGGGAGTTGCTATGATGGAGAATTAACTAATTGTTAGAGGTACACAGAAATACATTTTTACAAACATTGTTTTCTTTTCAGAGGTGAAGCACTGTGCCCTGTGATAACTATTTTTGCTGTTTCCACCACTGGAGGATGGCTGCCAGACTCTGTGAGAACGGTTCTGCTCAGCACCACTGCACCCACGTCAACCAGCCTCTTGAAATCAGCTGCATGTTGGTCCTCATTATGCTGGGAAAAGTCTTCCTTGATTTCTTCATGTTGCAAATGAAGCCAAAACCCGTGAAAGTCAGTTTTATGGGATACTTCTGTGTGTCAGTGGCACTTCTGGATCTCACCCTGCTGCTGAGTCTCTGTTTCATTTTCTATTTCGAGGACTTTGCGCTGTGGGGCGTGCGATTCACCAGGTACCACATCTGCCTCTTCACTCAGATCACCTCTCTGACCTGCAGCATTCTGCACTACCCCGTGTATCTCCTGGCTGCTCTGGATTATTACATCACCATCCCCAAAACATCCCAGTTCCCCCAAAGGGCTCAGAAGTTGCTTTATGTATGTGCCGTGGTGGTTATATGGATTTCAGGGTTTTTTTGTACTCTCAACGTTCCTGCTGTGTCTGAAGAGCTGGAAATGCAGAACAGGGCTTCTCCTTACCAGTGCCCTCTCTCTGGCAGCCTGCAGAGCTACTGGGTGTCGTGGGCCATGGTGCTGCTGCTGGGCACGGCGCTCCTGGCGCGCTGCAAGGAGCTGATAACCATGCTCCTGTCTGTCAGGTTCCTGTCCTTCTCCAGCCAGCCTGTCCTGCTCTTCTCCTACATATCTCCCACCAACAGCACTTCCTCCAAGTGGCAGCTGCTGACCAGGCTCCTCCTGTGTTTCCTTGGCACTTGGGCACCGTTTGTGGTCCTGCAGGGGGTGGTTTTGTTGCTGGGCGTGCAGATCCCGGCCTACGTGGAGATGAACGTGCCCTGGCTCTGCTTCATCAACAGCTTCCTGCTGGCAGCAGCCTACTGGTGTCGGGGCCAGCACGTGGAGCTGACAGAGGAGGGCTGGTGCACAGACCCCTTTGTCAGCTGGAAATTCTGCTTTGTGCCATTCCACAATGAGAACACAGAGGCAGCTGATAAGCCTGGTGCAGTGATTGTCATCTGCTCGTGAGCTGCTGACTGCAGAGGCTGCAAACACGGAGCGCTGATGCTCTGGGGCTGGGCCCACAATGCACCAGGAAACAGCTCCAGAGCTTCACTCCAGGGAAAAAATCCAGGGACAGGGGAGTGAATATTGCACCAGAGTGCAGGACACTGAGTCCCAGTGGGAAGCAAGGACTGGCAGCCCAGGGAATTCCATTTAAAAGACCACTGCTTATATAAGCCAAGTTTTCAATTAAACCTCGTGTTTATGACTAGAATTTTACATTTCCTTTAAATGGAATGAGCTCAGGTTTCACAGTACAAAATGCAATAAAAGTCTTCAAGGCTGGAGTTCTGTACAGCTGCTGATCTAAGGTTCAAATGACTTTTGCAAGTGTATTTTCCTGTTAAAGTGTGGGTTTGTGTCAGCTTGATGGAAGGTAGGGCTTGTTGTCTGTTTAAGGAGAAACAAATTGTTTTAGTTAATGTAAACTCCCACAGAAATAGAAACTTTGTTTACATAATCAGGATGTGCAACTACCACAGCCACAGGAAAGGTGCTGTTTCATTGTTTCATTCCTGCTGCTCCTCTAAGGTGCATGTACATATTAAATATCAAATAATTAGAGCAACAGGCAACAAGGTTAGCTGCTATACATAAATCCCTGCCTAAGGTTAAAGCATGGCTTAAGTTAAACTATTGTGAAGTCAAAATTACTTTAAAATTGTTAAATATGAAGTGGGACTACTTTAGCAGGGAAGGAATTAGTCAGGCCTGTAACAAAAATACTCTCAATTTTCAAATTCTTACAGTTTTATAACGGACCTGATTTGATTTTTATATAAGAGAAATAAATGATAGACAACCAAAGCAGACAAATGAAATCAGCATTTATTTCTGAAGCACTAAACTCACAATACAATGTTGTATTGAAAGAGAAACTAAGTAAATGATGCTGCAGGTTGGTTAATGGTTCCCCAGACCCACAGGGAACAATGATTTCACACAAGAATACTCATTAAGAAAACTCTGCAGATAACAAAAGGTGCAATTACAAGCAAGTTTAAGCAGCATAGTATAAGGTGCTTTGTTTCAGCATTTGTAGGATGGATTTACCCATTAGCAGACAGACTGAAGAAATTTCACTTCTACAGATCATAAATGAGAGAATCTAAAATTCATTCACATGCTAGTTGGCAATAGGAAAGTGCTTCTTAAAAAATGATTCACAAAGTGAAGATCATATTTTTACATAGCTCACTGTGTGCTCTTCAACTGTAAAATTTAAATTTTGGGTAATAATTTACATTATTATATATCAATTATAGAGATAGATTTAATTGCAGAATTTAAGAATTTACTACATGGGTTAAATTTTTTTATAAAATAATATTCCAGTATTTCACTCCATAAGAATACACAATCACGTCTCAATCATAAATTAATATTTGATTTCTGAAACATATGAAAATCTGATTATTTTATTACTTCACCCCACATAGTGCTTCTTTCACCCACTGTCTGTGATAAATTTCTTTGAGGTTTCTGTGATGTAATCAAAAGTACACAAACATTTTTCAGCAGTAGAAAATGGTTTTGGGGGAAAATCTTTTTAAAAGGCCATCAAAAGGAAGGTAAGTGATGGAAAACTGAATTTTAAAACTAGTGCAATAAGAGGCAATGCTTAGTAAGTTTGAAGTGTTTGGCACCACAAATTATTTCATCTTTTATGCTGGAAAATGTATTTGGAGGAAATTTTATTTCCATGTTAAAAGCAGGAAAGCAGGTACAATGTTAACTGGAAAAACAACCCTAAGCAATCACTCCCTGCTCTCTCAAACTGTAACTGCTGTCAGTTGGTGCTGGAGATGCTGTGGGATAAACCAAGGCTCAACACAGGGCTTTGACACAGAATTTCTTCAGGCTTTATATAAACTGGACACCCACTGAAATGGGGCTGACAAAATATTTACAAAACCTAATTCCATTTAAAAATCAGCAAATACCTCAAATATAGTAATGCACCAGGCATTTTAGAATCATGAAATAACTAATCCCTACAGACCCAGCAGGCAGGGGCAAATTCCTCATTTAAAACTCGTGGAACACCAGATGAAGGCAAAGCTATTTTCAAGTTCATTTCAGGTGTGTTTTGCATGGTAAGTCTCACCCTTCTGAATGACTAACATGCACAGAACTGGAACTGCAACCAGCTGGGTGAGGCTGCTGACATATTTTATTTATCAGTGTGGTTCAGCTTCCCAACCCCCAATTAGAGCTCACACAACCCTGTCTGCCCTAACCTGCCAGAATTCCTGTAGTCACTACAGTGCTCCTAAAGCCACTTGAAGTTTTTAAAATTTTTTTTACAGGGAATCCACAACATGCAGCCAAAGCAAATATTAAGGGATTGATGCTACATCACTGTATTGCTGTCAAATTTATTCTTCCCTACTTTTTGTGGAAAAGTGCCAAAGAGCATCAACCAAGGAGGCAACAGTGGCACTGCAGATCTCCACAGGGCACCCACCTGTGGTGCCTGAGCCTGCCAAGTGACCATTTTAAAACATATTAATGGTGAATCTCTCTGCAAGCCCTTTCTTCTATCCTTGGCATTCACAGAGGGAGCTACCAGCTGTGCAGTGATCTCCATCCCACTGCCTTCCTAACAATTCTGTCTTTCCCTCTGTGCATTTTGTTGTACCTGGTGCTTCTGGGCAGTCCCAACACCGGCCCTGGGGTCCATCCCAGACCATTCCTCTCTAGAACAGGGTGACACTTTCACTGCCAAAGGACAAGAAGCTATGCCAGGAAGGTGGTAACATCTCAAATAAAAGAACTACAGATAACCACTGCTACATCTCTGTACATGGCTTCTCGTGCTGTGCCAGCAACTAATGGCCTTACACCATTCAAACACTTCACAGTCCTTAATTCTATAGGATTATTTGATATTAATGGTAACAGCAGCTAAAGCATTAACCCTTCATGGGAAACTTCTGTACCTTCCTCATTTAAAGACTCTCTTACAAATCAACATGAATTTTAATGAGATATTCTATATGTTTTCAACTCTAAACAGAGTATTTGGCACTCAATGATAAAACCCTTCACACACATCCTTCCCTATCAGTACTGGCTTGTTCACTCTGTGACACAAAGACTACTTGGAAAGGAAGTTGGGTGTGCAGAATCCCTCACTGTTCTTTCCAAAAATGACTTTGCAAAAGGTGCCAGAGGATGGGCACATCCTGGCTGGGTAGTGGAGGACACCATGAGCCTCCCCCAGGCTGCTCAGGCTTCACCACAATGATCTACCCCATGAATCAAAGACCTTTGTGCTTCCAGCCTAATCCCATCATCAGCAAGGATACCCTCATTTAGTACCTAGCAACAAGACTACAAGTCTGTCAATAACCTCATATACCAAAAGAGTGCTTTTTAAACACCATTAGAATGCTCCTTAAGTGTTATATATTGCACTTAAACAGTATTTGGGATCACTATTCTATGAATGTACAATTATGCTCAAGTTACAGTGGCTTCTAGACGGAAAAAACCTTTTTAAATCTCGTTTTTCTTGCTCCTTACTGTACATTTTGGATAATTCAGCAGGAATATATGCTGGAAGTTTAAAATATTTTAATTTGAATTCTGTTCATAACACTGACTCCCAGAACTGTGCTTTAGAATTAGATCCATGGCTACAAAAGCTGGACTATGAGCTTACTACACACCTGCAATTACTGGCATATTCACATCTCTAAACTTTGCTTTTTTCCTTCCACTTTGTTGTGAGAAATCAGCAAATGCTATGCACAAGCTTCAAGTGGATGAGCAGGAGTGTGTAAGCTTTAATGCAGGGGTTACCCAAACCTACACAGCAGCTTAAATGGGGCCTTGAGCACACAAAGTGCTGAGCACGAGACCCAGGGACAGCAGGACACAAAATGCCCCAGCCCACACAGCTGACACCCAAGGGAGCAAAATGCCACACTCAGAAATGGGATGGGGAGGGAAATGTTAGAGTTCTGAAGAAATAAAGATGGTAACAACAAATGAGGCTGATTGCCATGGATTAGGGCAATGTGTGCTCTCTGCATTGGTGCTCAGGCTGTGTCCCAGGCCCCTGTCCATCAGCCCAGACCAGGGACAGCTTCCTGGAAAAGCTTCCCAAAAACCCCACACACAGCTGTCTGGACCATCACTACCTTTTTTTTTTAAATGTCACTATTTGCAAAGCCATCCAGGGGATGTAACTACACAGAACCTATCAGGTCTAAATAAATTCGCATGACTAAAGGCAAATTCTTTTAGAATGAATTTAATTTAGGCTCATCTTAAATGAACTAAGCATTAAACGAGTTTAAATTTCTTTCTCCACACCATATTTCCTGTCTGAAACTACAGCTCACTATGCAACTTGAAAATTCACTATGAGCAATTAACACTTTACATGAAATTATTCATTTATAGCTCTGCTCATACCTGCTCCACTCAGCACTGAACAGAAACAGTGTATTTAAGACAAAATACTCAAAATGTTAGCTTCTCTTCATCTCTAATAAACTAATTTAGGTGAATATTAAAAAAGTATCCTAGATTGATTCTTTTGCACTGTCATTATCTGCAGCCCAGAACAATTAATGAGTAGATCTGGTTAATGATGACAACTATATTTCTAAATATATGCTAACAGGACATCTCTATGCAATACTGGTGAGAAAAGAACCCTGCAAGCTTTTATACATGCTGAATTTTAATATGAGCAGTCTCAGTACAATCAGAAATGCTCATGTTATGAATTATGTGGATGTCTAATTATTTGCAAAACCAGGACTCAAGACAGCTGTCACTGAATCCTTTGATCACTCAGAGCTCTACATATGTTCACTGTGTAAGAAATATGTTGAGATGGAAGTTTCTGCACTGATATTGTGATATTAGAATGAGAACATTCATCTGAAACTGGCATTATTTTAGCTGCCATGCCAGGCAGTGACACAGCACACCCAGCCCAGTCTCATGACAAACTTCCCTTCAAATCACTTCAATGGTTTTATACCTGAATATTTCCTTACAGCTCAAGATACAGAAAGATGCAAAAGCAACCACAGACCAATTCAAACACTTGGTTTTATCCCATCCTTTCCTCTTCCTGCCACACCTGCAGTTACAATGGACTATCTGTTCTATCCAAAAGGATGGGTTCCTTTTTGGACAAAGCACAAGTGGAAATCAGGGGGTAAAAAACCTGCTTTCAAGGAAAGAAATGAGGAAATGGATGCTTGCAGGACATAAATCTTCGATTTGAAATATCTCGTTGACAAAAATCTAGCAAAGGTTTTACCCTCCATCAAGAACTTCATTTCTGGAAAAAATATTTTGTGTTAATGGGTAAAGACCAGATTTACAATGCAGCCTGTTTAAAAAGCCTTCACACACTCTCTGGTGATCCAAGACAACTGGCACTCTGAGTCAGGGGGGGTGGCCAAGCTTCCTGACTGGAGTTCCCTGTCCTGCTGCAGTGCAGGGATGCTGAGTGCTGTGGGCCAGATGAAGCAGAAGAGGCTGCACACCCACTGTGATCATCCATGTGCAATTCTTTAAAACCCCAAACAAACCCTGAAGCTGAGACAAGTGTAACAGCTCTAATTCTATTGGATGAAATCATTACAGCCACCTTCAGTGCTCTGCAAAAGGGCCTTGGCCTGAGCTCCTGCTGCAGTTTCCATCAAGGAGCAGGGCAGGATGGAGAGCAGTGGAGAGAAAGGAAGGGAGAAAGCCATGCAGTGTCTCCCTTCTGAGCCAAGATCCTGGGGCATCCTCTATTCCTTCCCACAGAAGCTGAAACACTGCAAGGATTACTATGAGAGGTAGCCTGCAACACCAGAAATCTGAATACAGAAAGCAAAATTCCAGAAAATACAGCTAATAAAAAGGATTTCTGGTAGACACATCCAGTGAGAACAAGCATTAAAAGCCAATTAAAATCTTCAATAATACTTCTTTGCAAGAAGGTACAGCCTAATGTGTGGGAAAGCCATGGGAAAGGGTAGGAGAAGCCTGGGAAAACCTCACCTGTCAGAGCAGCAGCAAGTGGCTAGTAGGTAAAATGGTTCTGGAGGGGTATTACTGCAAGTATTATATTGCTTTTTTGGGTAAATTCATAAGCTTCTCAAGTAGACTTCTGCATCTGGAAATTTTCCAGCCTACTTTCACATACAAGTGTGATTTTTGTTTAAATTGATTTTGTTGACACAGCTATACTGGCAAACACTCCCATACAAGTGCACTTCTATCAGCACAGGCTGGCATAGCTGTGTCTGCTTTTAAGTTCCAGTTTAATGCCAGAATCATTGAAGGAGAAGAAACTTTCAATGTGCATAAGGCCCACGTTCTTAGTTGTTGCATTCAGGAATATTTAAAGCATAACTCACTATCTGTGGCTCTCCCAAACCCACAGGGAATGTTACATACCAGAAGAACAGGAACAGATGTGCCTTTTTGGGGTCTGCTCTGAGCTCCTGGCACCTGGCACTGATTATGGCTGAGCTGGACACAAGCACTAGCTGCAGAAGCTCTCCTGAAAGCTGTCTAATAAAGCAAAATTAAAGTAGCCATGAAATTCTCATGCATGTAACACTGATTAACTACAGGTCTAAGTAAGACCCCTAAGTCCACATTTTCTAATACACCTTAAGCCATTATCAAACCACATTTATGTATCCCTACTTTTTACATTGCCTAAGAACAGTACAATCAGAAGACAGATTAAAAATTAGCCAGTGAGATTTCTGTATAAAAATAATAAAACTTTAAGACAAAAGCCAAAGGATAAATATCTAAGATATCTTTAGTCTTCAGTTAGCTCATCAAAACAGAACATATCCTTTAGAACATATGTTACAGATATGCTACACTGTGTATCTTACAGAAATGCTACAAATGGGAACCCACTGTCTCCATCATTTGAACATCTTTCAAATGAACATTAGCAAACGTTGGAACTTCAACTAAGAAGTTTATTTAACAACAGGAACTGAAAACAGAAAAAAACAAATTAGAAAGTGCTTAGCAACTTCCCTCCAAAATAAACCCAGGCATCAATTGATCCTCTAAAGCCTTTGGTGCCATTTGGAAAAGGGCTCTCACCACACCCCAGCATGTAACAGCAATGTCTTGTCCTAACGTGCAGCTTCAGTGGTTAACAGAAACATTAATAACATCTGCTATTATAAGCTCAAACTGTTGTAATTAAAAACAATGATTCTAACATTGATCTCCAGAAGAGAACGGTATGAAGTCTGTCAGTGGAAACAAAGGAACAATCTAATTAAAGGAAAATGAAGCACAGAATTTTCTGTAATCCCAATGTACCCTTTAAGGTTCTCAGTTAAATAATACACATATTAATCTGTCTGTCACAAACCTGCCTCTCAGCCAGTGTATGTGCATTGACTCCTTTTGATCTAGGGCAGCAGTTCTCAAACTTTGAGCCAGTCCCTCTTCTCTTCAGGAATACTGTACAGTGCCCCTGAATACCTCCCTACACAATCATATATTATGCATTAATTTGCATAAAATACAAAATACATTATTTGCAGACACATACACATATTTAATTCAAATATACACAATGACTATCAGCACATGTACCCTTCTTTCCCTACACAAGAGCTTAGGGATGCAGGTCTGTACATAAGGGGAGTGGAACTGCACAAAGGAGGGAACAGAAGGTACAAAATACAGCCATGAGCTTCTGTGCACAGGTGATGGGGAAGCAAAGGCCAAGAAGGTGCTGCTGCCTCACAGCCCAGGCAGCTCCCAAGAGCATCAGTAACTGGGGAAACATGTATTTGTTCCACAAAGACTGCAAGAGGGAAGACAGGGAGACACTGAAATCCCACCACCTGGGTCTGCAGCATCCAAGACAGAATCTCCTGCCAGAGGGACAAAGCAGAGCCCCTGGATATTCCTCCCAGAGTTGCCCATGCTGGCATTTCTCCTGCTGACCTGCAGCTCCAGGCTCCCTCACAGCAGCAGCTGCTCCTGCACCAAGCTCTGAAGGAGCCCCACTGCTCCTTCCTCAGAGCACTGCAAGCACAGCTCACACTGGCCACTGGACAAACAAAGGGTGCTTGGAAGCTTCCAGTGAGGCAATGGGAATGCACTACAGAGAAAGCCATGGCAGAAGAGGTATCAAGAAAAAGAACATCTGAGCTATGCTGTCCCTTCCCTACCTCCAGTCTCTAAGGTAACTTGTCTCAACATGAGCTGGTCCTGGCTGCAGTTTTCAGCCCCTCACACCCAGGCATTTGGGAGCCTGAACCCCAAGTGCCCACACACCTTCTCAGGGTGCACTCTGAACCCCCATTTGAGAACTGCTGGTCTAGTTTAACTAGCAGCATGTGAAACTACAAACCTAACACTTAATGCCCCCTTAGTGCATAGCAGCATTCAAAGAGTAAAGTAACAATGTGCTTCAGTTACCTCTGGCAGGAGTGTCAGTAGCCTGATCATGAGGATTTTGATGAGACATCTACATGGTTTATAGTATTTTACAGACTTGAAGAAAATACTATAGTGGCAGAGATGAGGGTAAGCCTACACGAGGAAAACCAGCTGCCAACCTACCCCTTACAAACAATTTGCTCAAGACTAAAACAAACTCAGAGAGCACAACTAAATGCATAGCATTTTACTGGTACTAGTGCTTCCACAGGGCCTGTGGACACTTCTGTTAGTTCAGTCCAAACACTGCTGTATGTGGGAAAAATCTTTCAGAATACAGCAACACAATTTCAATGGTGTCTAGATTGGGGTGGGGATTGGAGTGTTAATCATAACTCATAAGATGAAGTACAAGTCAGGAAATAATTAACCTATCACAGCATATTTCACTTCATGTTTTTCCATGAAAAACTTCAACTCAAAGCATTACTCAGGCTTTGCCATGAACCTGTTAGTCGTTGGAAACTACAGAGGACTCCTGGTATAAACAAAGGACCATTTTAAAGTCTTTATGTGGGGAGAACCCCACCTATTTAACAAAACATCACAGTAACACTCATGCCACAGTGAAGATGTTGGCATATTACTGTCAGTTCTGTCACTGAGAAATTGTTGTTTAAACCTTCATGTTCACCTCCTAGGATTCTTTCAAGGAATTGATACGTGCACAGATTTTCAATGCAGGTCCAAGCTTAATATTCATTGCACTCATAAGGTGATCCTCCTTCAACAAGAGGAGAGCTTGTCCATCAATTTCTTGTGCTCTAAATTCATCTGCAATATCTTGACAACCTAAAAGGCAACAAAAAATATAATTACTGGTGTAGAAATGTGCATTCTTAGATTCAATGATTTTGTCCACACTAGAGCTTTTCAGCTGCACATTTTCCAGTGCTCATCCCTTTAGCTTGTTGAACCTAAATTACATGCAAGAGTTCAATATTATGATGGGAATTCTGAAATAATCTGAAAGCAATTTCTACTACAGCCTCTAATTACACTGTATTTATTGGAGAATCACTCATTGGGAATTTCAAGTCCTAGAAAAGACAGAATTTTAATTTCATTAAGAGGAACAACCTCTCACCATTGGAAGAGACTGGGAAAACAGCACTGAAATAGCAATCAGGAGCATAATTCAAGTGGGTTCTTTCCAGCAATAAAAAGATGCCATTATCTAATTTTCTGAAAGATAACTGTATTATACTGCTATGTGCAACCCAATGACAACATCCACACAGCTACAATTTCCAAAAGGTGTAATTCCATCCGTGTTTTACACCACTGGGTTAAGAAAAGTTGTGATTTATGGGCTTTAGAAAGCACAAGCTCCACCTTCCTTTCCTGCATTCAATTATTCCTTAAGTAAGCCTGTTTTTTGCCATTTTTACATTTTCCCATTCTAAAAGTGTACTATTACAGTGAAGAACTTTTCTACCTAGATGAGAGCAACTAATTTCATGTCCTCTTGTGTGCTCAGATTTAAATTCTATAAAGAATAGAAAGTCTAATTTCCTGAAGGATTTACAAATGTGTACAAGACAAATGGAAAGGAAATGTGGAAGGAAGTATCAACATCCAAACCTGCATTCATTTGGATTATTACTGTGTAAAGATTGGAGCATTCAAGGTTGGAAAAGGTTAGCTTTTCACAAAGAATAAAGCACAACATTTTTCTTACTGATTTCTTTAAACAGACCTCATGCAACTATTAGCTCTATCATCATAAAGGTTTTCTTCCTGAAGTGCTGACAACAGATCAAACACCTTTAAGTCAAGTGTTGAGTATTTCTGTGAAAGGTACCATGGCATGTCTGACTTGAGACCTGAACACTGTGATTGTCAGGCCACAGCATTTACAAAGAATCTGAGAGATCAGAAGAAGTTCTTATGCTTAGGAGAAAAGCTGGTCCTATTGAAAGAGATAAGTGGATGTTGTTGCCAGCTTTTTCCTTCAAGCAGGACATGAAGAATTCCATGCAACTTCCAAAATACTTTTTAGCAAAGCCATTTTCGGAAAAGCAGAGGATGGAAGTGGAATGTACTTCAGTTCCCTCATCCAGGCACATCTGGGTATGTTCTTAAGGAATTTTGCAATTGCTTGTTGTGCAATAACTTGGCTAAGAAAAATAAGATGGGGAGTGGGGGAAACGTCATTTATCTTGCAAGTGCAGAAAGAAAGGAGAACAATTCTGCTTAGCTTAAACTGTTCTGTCTCTTCCCCCAGAAGAAACAGCTAACAGTGCAAGTGTCCTACAACCCTGACTTCTCCAAAAGGCTCCAGAGGAACTCAGGAAAAGCCTGACAAGGACACATGACTGCATTTCAGCTGCAGACTACACAGAAAGCTGTAAATGAAAACAGATGTCACTCATGTTTATAGAAAGGTGACAAATCACCATCTCCTACAGCAAAGCAGATGGTCTGCACAGACTGCACCACGTAGATACATAATATAAAATGCCATAATGACAATCAATTATATTATTTCTTACATTATCCAACTGACAGTACATGATACCATATTTTTTTAAGAGAGTGACTTGGGAATATATTGAAAAGAATAAAACCTCAAATTACCAAAAAACTGGAACCAGCTATGTAACAATAAAAATTCTGGCAGGTTGTAACTGCCATTTTAAATATCTATTGAATTTTTTTTTAAGTATTTGAGAAACTAGGCCTTCATATGGATAGGAATGAGTAATCATAATACTTTTTCATTAAATACAGATAAACTTAAAGTTTGTTTAAAATCAAAGATCACATTGTTTATAGAATATAAAAAATAAACCAGATCCAGCAGCTGGTGAAAAGTAATGGTTTCAAAACAGAAATAAAGTTTCATAGAAGTAACATTTTTGGTTTTATACTTGCAAGTGAATTGTGTTTATGTGGCACTTCAATCATTCTAGCACAGGAACCACCATTTATTAAGAGCCTAGGATCAGTTATTGAATTAACTAGAGCCTCAATCTATAAAAACAGTAACTGGAAACAGCAGTGATACAACCACACTCCAGTAACACAGCTCAAGCACAGACACAGGAATGACTGTGTATAAACCTAAGGAGTTTTGCTTGTTTTTACAGACATCACTGCAGGTTGCCAGAAGCAGACAGTGTTACTTAATGGCAATAAACTATCAGAAGAAAGATAGTTCAAGGATGACTTCTGCCAATTTTCGACATCACCTGCTCAATTCTTTGCCTGACCCACCACAAAAGATTATCTGTCATAACCCATGTGTATGGCTCAGCAATGAAGATCTATTCCTTACAGGCTATTAGCCTAAAGGGATTTGCAGAAAAATGGTTCAGCATTCCAGAAAAAGTAGAAAATCAGGAACAAACTTAACCTGGGTTTTAATGGGTAAGCAACAAAAATTCTGGTATGACTGCTACTGTGGAGATCTGTCCTGTTATCTGGGGGTATTACAGTATCTGATCCTCTAAAATGGCATCCTTGGGAACAGGTGGGGAGTGAAGCTTTAAAGGTTATCATAGTTAGGAAATGACAAATGTCAAACAACCCACAGATGACACAAAGGTAACTAAATATTGATCTAAAGAAAATGTTTGTGAACAAAGAGAAACCAGATTATTTTTTCTGAGAACAAACTGTGCCTACCAGTATGCAGAGTCTCTAGGCAGAAGTGCTCCAAGCAAAGCTATGCCAAATAAAGTTTAACTTTGTAGCAGAAATTTGTTCTTTTTTCATGACTTGTATCAGGACAGGTCTTTCAAACTTTTCAGTTGTATCAAGGGAAATAACACTACTCTTGCTTTTTGTACTGAATAAGCAGCAAGTGAGGAGGGAAGAGAAGAAAGCAGTGTCACAGGGAGGAAGCGTGTCTGATCTCTCTACTGACCTCTTGAGAGAAGTCAGACTGAAGGAAGGAACAGCTCTAATCTCCATCAGCTGGGATGCAACAGCAGGAGTGGGACTAGTTCTATCAACATGGGATTTGTGCTGAAGGAACAAGCGAGAGGAAACAAATCACATTCCGGTCTCTGTCACCAACTATCGCCGGTGCTGCTCCCACACCACCTCCTCACCACAGCGCTGCTTAAAGCGGGGAACTTTACTGCCAGGGAACCACAGAACAGGCAACTGCCCATTACACACCAGGCAGAGAATGTATGAAGGCCCAAACTTCATCCACAGTCCACACTGAGGGGTCAGTCTGCACCACGGGCAAGAGGTCGATGCTCTCGGGCACTTTGCGGAGGCGCAGCTCCCGCAGCTCCCGCTCCCTCTCCCGCTCGCTCTGCCGCCGCAGCCGGGTGGTCATGGCCGTGGGCACGGCGTCCTCGTGAGGAGCCAGATCTTCTTCTGCAGATGGATAAGTAATTGGAAGCTGGAAAACGCAGTACAAATACACTACAGTATTAGGCCACATTTGGAATTCCCAAAGCAGTGCCATAGTTTGAAGCAAATGTTGCACAGACCTGTCTAAGAAAATGATCTCGTGACGCCCCCTCAGGGCCGCTCGGCCGACGCCCGCGCCGCCCAAGACTTTGGCTATCTGACTTCCGATTCCAACGACTGGTCTTGTCTGATGGAAACAGCCCAAATTTCTTAGTGCAACTAAGGCTGTGCCTGAAGAAGTAAGATATATTCAATAATGCACTAGTAGCTTTTTGGACTGAATTCAATCAAGTAACCATAAAATCACAGTGTTGTAGAAATGCTGCTTTAATTACGACAACAGCTGCCACAGAAATACAAGAGAAAGGTATCTCAAAGGGCATTTGCTCAAAACCCTCATCTCCATGCAGGATCAAGTACACCTAGATCAGCCCTGCAAGATGTCTGTCCTTCCCATTCTTAAAAATGCTCCATGCTAGAAATACCTCTGCAGTTTATCACACACTACAGTTCTGCTTCTCTGAAAAGTCCACTAAAAACCTAAAATCACATGGAATCTTTTGGTTCCATTTTCTCTACCTAGCTGATACCCAACCAAATGAGGATGGAGGCAAAACTCCCATGTTCAGACTAAAATTATTTTGCTGGTGGTGTCCCAACAAGCACCAAATCAAAAATATCTATTCCCACTGCTTAAGTGGGAATGTAGCAGACATAAGAGAAATGTCATGTCCAGACACCCTGATGCCAGAAAAGAGCTCAGTGATGACTAGAAATGGAAAACTATTCCCCATTTCTAAAAATTATGGTTCCAAACATCAATTTTCCAGCTGTAATGATGGAAGATTTTGCATACAGATGTTGACTGTGAATTCTTCCTCTCTTAACCAGGAGAGGTTAATCCATTAACCAGAGAATGATAAACAATAACGAGATAGAGTTACCTTTTGGCACAGGATGTGGAGCAGAATCTTTTTGACCGTAGAAACTTATTGGGATAGCCCATTTTCCCACAAAATTCACACTTCAGAAGATCATTTTCAATTTCATCCAGTCCCTCTAAAGAAAGGAATGAGGCATAAAGAAGTCAATTTCAATGACACAAAATTATGTTCACATTTCTCACCTCAAGCAGGCAAGAGATCTTCAAATATTTAACACACTCGATTAAATACTTTGACTAACAGATAATTATGCAAAGCTAAGCAAGTCATAGATTTCATTCTCTTTAGAAAGATCTTGAGCAAACTGAACCTTAATGAACCTGGAATTAAGTTATTCAACAAACTTCATCAGTTTTTTGTTAAATTTCAAGCCATCCATGAGCAGGTCTGCCCTCAAACACAGCAAGCAATTAAAAGAGAAGGGTTACAGGCCTCATGAATTGCTTTATAATGAGTTCATTAAGAAAATCAGGCCTTCCACAGTCTAAACTCAAGCTCTCCTGTATAGAAATACTATCTTTGAATAAACAACTGCTACAACCAAAGGGACTCGTGAAAGCAAGGAAAACATTGAATCTTGAATCTGAAAAACAGCGAATCTATGAAAAAGTTAAGCTGTATGTAAGGAAAAAAAGGATTATGGCATCTGCTGATTTGCAGTCTTTTGTTACAGAATATTTTTCTGTTATTGGTGAGGTGGGACTTTTCCTGCTCCATAAAAAGCACTAGTGCAGCAAAGAGCTGGAAGTACTGAAAAGGGTATTTGAAGGGTTCTTCAAAGTTTCTACCACACACACAGTCATACCCTGGTTTACTGTCAGAAAATCTCCTCTGTTCAGCTTCTGTCTGTGTGCATGTGTCTCACTGTTGGATGTTTCCTACTAGCTCATCTAATGAGTAGTTACCAATTTTGTACATCAACCTACCACCAGCTGTCAGGAGCAATAACTAAAACCAGAACCATGAATGTTTGAGGAATTCCACAAAACAGACAAGCTGTCTGAAATCTGAGAAACAGCATAGGGTTAATACTGAAAACTGAATTAACATCTAGTGGAACAAATTAAGGGCAGAATAACTGCTGCAAACAGTTTTGATATGGAAGAGGGAAAAGAACTATTTTAAGACAATAAAACCAAGAGTTGCACTGAGACAAATTTCAGGAGATCACCAAAAAGAGCTCTGGTGCAACAAAGATTCAAGTTATGGACAAGAAAATCCAGAGGTGGCTAAAAAATTCTGAACTTTCAAATCTTAGACGAATTTATATAAAAATGTGTGTTCACAGAATAATTTGGCTTTTCTGGGCCAGGCCACAGTTTTATTCCCATTTTACAGCACACACGATGCTGCCTACATTTGGGTTTGAACAGGAATAGTAGTGCTACACATACAAAACAATTGACTGCTGAGTTCTAAAACATCCATGACAATAATTGTGCTGGATACTGCATGGGGAACTCAACAGAGTTGTGCTGGAGACCTCTGAATTCTAAGCAGGACAAGTGACTAGATACTTGTGTGCATCTACAGCAACTGCTGCTGTGGTGTGCAGCTAGCAAAAATCATTTGAAAATAGTTTCTATGAGAGAGAGTGTGAAGACTGGAGAAAGTAAATAAGTAAGATGTGATGGGATTTTTAACATACAGAACTGCAGGGGAAAAATGGGTATTTAAACAAAAACTACAAACCTTCTGCAATCATATCCTCTATCTCTGTGTCTGATGAGTTGTCTGCATGTTTTGTGTTCTGCAGGTCTGATTCAACACACACCACACTCATGATCTGCCCCTCCACCAGCAATCTCTTCTCTGCAGGCTGTTCCACCAGCAAAGATGAACGACTGACCTATTGCAATAAAAGCAAAGGAACTGTGAGTAATTAACATTATTCACAACTGTGAACAATTAACAACAATATTTGTGACTTAGCAGTTGTAACTGAGAGGATGATCAGTTTCTACTCCATATCAATAAATTGTAATTATATTGTGCCAAAGCTCTTAATACCATTGCTCCAACAAATAGACTCACTCCTGCTCTGCAAGGTTTGCAAATACATTTAACAAAGGAAGAAACACATTAGCTCTACAGAAATGACAGAATGGAAAAACAAGACACCAATTAATTAATGACAGGTTTTAAATTGTCGGTTTGTGATCTGAAATTTTTTACAGTAACTCTTACCAAAGCCCAGTAAAGAGCTTGCCAGTGGTTGAAACAAATTGTGACTTTTTAGAATTTTAACACAGACTCAGCACTGAGCTTTAAATAAAGGTATCACTTAAAGACAAGGACAAATATAAATAAGTTATTCCAAATGCTAGCCTCAAATCACTCTCTGTAGTTATCTCCAGACACAGCCTACTACTCAGGTCACCAAGCAGTGGAAAAAAAGGTCAAACCCAACATCTGAAACATAACTCAAGATGTAAATACCTACTAGCCACAAACAACATCATCCTTACAAACAGCTCATTTCAAACATCAGTAGTAAAACATTCTTAGCAACTCTTAACTTACAGGGAATGGCTCCAACCCCTCCTGAATCACAAAGCCTTCGATGACGTGGGTCAGGATCTGGGGTTTAACAATAGCCTGGGGAGGTTTATTTTCTAGGCTAGGAATGCTATTGGGCATGGATGTGCTGTTGCTCCTTGTTGTTGCTGCTGGAAGCAAGAGAGGTGGTGGTGGAATAGAGGCATGTGAAGGATCAGATGGAGATTTAATTACTGAGGCACTGACTGATGATGTCACTGAAGGCAGTCCCCCATGTTCTGAAAAAAATAACAAACATGTTGTGTTTTATCACTTATGTCCAACCCCTGGCTCAGAATTCTGGAAATAGGAGGTGATAAATCCCCAAGACCCAACCCCAGCACCCATCCACCCCTAACACAGGCCCCTCCCTGTGCTTTATAGATTTCACTTTCAAAACCAGATGGTTCATCTTGACTGACTATTCCACAAACACACACTCTTGATGCAAACATTTTCCTTCACTCAGCACCTACCAACTACAAGCATAACTGGCCATTAATTACTTACACAAACCAGAAATCCAAAAGCTACCTTAGTTTGGCTTTGTCCTCACCTGACAAAGGATCTTCTGAATTAAGAGCCTCTCCATTCCCCAAGGTTATGGCTGGAGGAGACAAGGTGGGTGGTGTGGGGGTTCTTGCCATGTGGACACAATCAGAGTCCTCGGGCATCTCTTCTTCACACACATTCTCCACTTGGTAAATCTGCATCCAACAAACTATTGCTTTAGAGAGATTTCCATTCTATCTTAATACCTTAAAAGAGTTGCATAAATACAGTTTTTAAAATAGATTACCAGTTAAAATAGGTTAATATTTTAATAAAATACTAGTTTCCAAACTGCATACCAAACAACGAACTCTCAGGACATCACAATATCTAGGAGAGTAAAATTAAAGTATTTTGTTACAACCAGCAATATATAAAAAGACACAGTTCTCCAATCAAACAGACCAGAGAACTTGACTTTTTCAGTATCTTATCCGTATAGTTTACTGTACTTTTATTTACACATACATTTTATGCCATTTAAACACATCTGCAAAATTCAAGTTGAATGACAAATCTGCAAATTGTTCTCTATCTTATACAGCAGTGTAATCAAACTGAGTATTTCAGAAGAGTACACCAAGCCTATCAAGCATTAGTGGTTATAAGAGATTTTAAGGTCTTTTTCTCAAAAGTACTGAAGTAAATTTACATAAATCCCTGACAGTCGGTTTAGCAGATTAAAATGTAAAACATCACCTTGTCAAAAGCAAACCTGGCTTCTGCTCTTTTGCCCAATTTCTCATGAAATATCTGAGTTGAGATTATTACCCTCCTAAAATAAATTAAAAATGAACAGCATACCTCCTTCCTTAACCTGTTGACAGCTTCAAAAAAGCTACAAAAAGCTACAAGAGCTGTTAATTCTTTTGCTTAACTTAATCTCATTAGCATGTTACCAGTAAAGCCCAGCACTGCCATCTTAAATGTCAGAATTATTTGCATATCATTTTATTTTCCTGTACACGATTTTAATCCAGTGACTGAAGCCAAAACCTTCAGTTACAAACTGCAGATGTCTGAGACTAACACTGAACCAGATTAAATGGCAGTGATGGCTGCTGCCAAAACAGTGTCAAAATTCCCTACTCTTTTATGAAGAGAATATTTTTAATGTTAATACAAAATTAATTATCCACAAACCTATTTTAATAGCCTGATATACACCTTCCACCTAGTATAATGATTCTCCTACTCCAAACCTCGATTGCCTATATTGTATTTGTATTAACAGGTAAAAGCTTACAGCCTATGTGTTGTACTCACCAAAATTAATTTTTATGTAAGCATTGACATATATTTACTTACTTTTTAACTTTAAATACATTGCAATTTCATTAAGAAGATTTTAGGTCCTAAATTTGCACTTTCACAATTCTTGGTTGATATTCTTGACTGATGATCCATTACAAAAAGACAAAAAAAACCCTCAAAAAAACCCAACCAACCAAAAAATCAGGAGGAAAATGTCTCTTGTTTTCTTAAAACTCACTTCTGTAATGAACAGGTTTCTTGTCCTCTGTCTAGCACCCGGTTTAGCTCCCTTTGAAGCCAACGGGCCAGAGTCACAGCTCTGGAGAAGCCCAGGGAAAGAACAAAGGATGCAATGTCACCACTTACCACTGGAGTTTCAATGGGAACCGATGGCTGCACCTGCAGATTTACTGCGACAGTCTGTGGCGGGGGAAGAGTTTGAAACGGCAGCTGGACCAAAGCTTCTGCAGCAGGAAGTTCTTCCTCAGAAACCAAAGTGTTTTGAACCAAAACCTGGCCCTGGGACAGAATTTCAGGCTGCACTTGTAAAGACTGCACAGACTGCAAGGGCAGCGGTTGAATCTGGCTTGAGGATGCCGAGAGCTGAGGCGGAGCTGCGAGAGGGATGGGAGCGGACTGCAGGGCTGGGTACTGCTGGTGCGGCGTGGAGGACACGAGCTGCTGGCCCGGGGAGACCAGGCCGGGCTGCTCCACGGCCCCGAGGTGCACGGCGGGCGAGGGCGGCAGCGGCAGGGGCGGGGGGGGGGCGGGG
>VZRZ01003282.1:424551-435081 GCA_013398175.1 Climacteris rufus
CCGGCCGAGACGGGTTGGCCGAGGCCGCAGGGGGAGCGGCCGGCTCGGGCTGCAGAGCCGCCGGCACCAGGGAGTTGGCCTGGGACTGGATAAGGGCTTGAGGGTGAATAATTATCGTGGGTGACTGACTCGGGGAGTGCGACGGCGGAGGGGACACCACCACGGACTGCTGGGCTGACTGGGACGGGGTGGGGGAGAGCGGGAGCGGCGGAGGGTGGATGTGGAGCGGGGAGCAGTGCGCCGGGACGCTGCCGGGAGCCGGCGGCAGCGCATGGCTGGGGAGGGGCAGGCAGTGCTGCGAGGGAGGCGGCTCTTGGCCCGGAGGAGTCTGGAGTGCGATGGGCTGGACTTGCTGCTGCTGCTGCAGGATCAGCTGGTGATGGGAAATCTTTGGGGGTGGCGAATGAAGCGGGATCTGCTGATGTTTCACTAGAGAATGAGGTTGCAATGGAGAATATGAAGCTGTGAGGGAGGGGAAAAAACTGTCAATTAGTATTTATTTCTTCAAATGCTCAAAACATTATAAAATACTTTAAAAATTCACTTTAAGGATCAGCACAATTTTTTAAACACTTTGGATATTTGTTTAGAAATGTCTTATTTGACAGCATATAGTACACAAGAACAATTTATTAGCGGAGTTATATCAATTTCCAAAGTAAAATGCAGCAATGAATAAAGGAATATGGCCATGCTTTTTACATATATGCACTTTCTATGTAAAAATACCTAAACTTATCTTTTTGCTGCTAGTTCTAAGATTATTGTTGATGCAGCCTTCACCTATTTAAGAATTTCATGCAACTTTAAATAGATTTAAGCTTTGCTTTGAAACAGACTGGAATAGAAATGATAAGCACATCACAATCAACAGGATTTGCTGATAAGTGCTAGGTTAAAGTTTAGATAATTCTATTTTAAGAGACTAAATAAAATTCCAAGAGTTCAGTATAAATTTAAACCATTGAAAGCATTTGCCTGAACTTGAGCACACAAATGGAGAGGTACAAATCCAAAAATAGTGCAGCTTCTAGAGATACCACACCATCAAGTGAAACCAGTGACTCACTAATCATTTCTTACAGCACACAAATATTGTCCTCCACAGGCAAACCTCTTCTTGCTTTGTCCTTCCACTTGAGAAACAACTCATTTATGTAAGTTTTTCATGATTTATTCTGCTATTAAGGATGGATTTTTTCCTCATCAAAGTGAGTTCTGAGAACATTAGAACATACCTCTGAAACGTCTACCTTCAAGTCCCACTCTCTCTCCAAAAGCTGCCATTAAGCCAAGCTAAATTCCACAGAATTCAGACTAATTGTCTAGACAGCCCTTACTCTTTCAAAATAAAGAAGCTAAGATGCAAACAATTTAAGTGCCTATCTAACCAAATGCAGGTTATTTTGACCTATCTCAATACACAATACTAAAACCCTGAGCATTACTACCTAGGGTTTATAAAAGTACTTGATATAAGAACATCCTCATGACACATACAAGACTGAAAAACAAACCCCAAACAAAACAGATTCTGATGGGAGCAAGAGGCTTGAGGTGGTTTCACCCACATTTTGCTGCTCAGAGATGGGAGCTGGATGTCCTGGCAATGAACATAGAGACCAGGAATGAGAATCATGCTTGTGCTGTGACTCAACAGGGTACTGCAATTGCCACATTGTGCTTGTGTTGTGATTTAAGAACATTCCTGCCTCACTCTGCTCAATCAAAATCCTGTGCAACATCCAATACCAACAAATAAGTCAATTTGCTATTCAAATTTGAACTCTGTTCATGTGGAACAGCTAAAAAACCATGCTCAGAAGCACTGAACTCTGACAGAACTGTAACATAGCAATGAGTTTAAATTAAAATAACTTTGCTGTAGCTGCATTTTGGTCCCACCTGGCGTTATCAAGTGGTGGATGCTCGATGTCCGTGTGACGGGCGCACTCCGGCACTCGGGGGCTGGGCTCTCCCCTTTCCTGCTGCTTTCTGAGGGATCTGCCTGGCTGCCCTTGGAGCTGGGGACAGCTTTGTTGGGGCACAGGGACAGCGACTGAGTTTGACTGCTGCTCTTTGGTGGACCATTCTGTGAACTTGACAACACACCCAGCTTCTGACTGCGCAGCGTCAAGTTCTGAACCTGGGAAATGAGCAAAACGTGAAACAACCTAAAGCCTGTAAACATCTATGACAAATAGCAGGCAAAAATAGCAAAAATAATTACATTTTGTAATGCTTCTCATCCCATGTGATCAAAAGAAGCTAAAAATCTACATATCAAAGTATCTTTAAAGCCATAAACTTTTGAGAAGGATAAGGATCTTTATCACTTCAGTGATAAACACAGGAAGGTCTTTCCCTTACTGGGCTTAAAAAGAAATGGAAACTGTTAATTAACTTGAAATAAAACTTTCATTTTTCTCTTTTATTCTGCCTTCAAAGTGAATGACACAAGGAATCTTAAGCAAAAGGAATGTTATCTTTATACAGACACTGCAGAAGTGCAGTGGTCTCTGAGTGAGCTTCCAGACACCAACATAAACGAGGCTTGGGTGGGCAGTGGGACGAGAGTCTGCTCTGTGTTAGCAAAACTGAGATCTTTGTTTCTACACCAATATTAATCTACCCTCTCATCATGACATCCCCAATGTCACATGAAACAAACAGTTTGCCTTCTGAAATGCAAACCAGTCAGGGATCATTTTCAGTGAAGTCTGTTATATCACAGCCAGATTCTGTACAAAATGATCCCAGATCTCCAATCCGACATGCTGAGCTAGAAATTAATTTTCAAGGGTAATGCCTACCCTTATAGCACCAATTTACATCATATTCCACATGAAAAAGAGGACTAATTATTATCACCATCCCCTATTTTGATTACATAATCCCTTCCTCACTCAGCAGTTAGTACTCTGTGTAAGGAACAGCTAGTTAACATCTCACTTCCCACTGCTCTGTGTGTCACTACAGGACACATTCCAATCCTAGACAACACTACCTGTTTCCTCACTGGCATGCAGGAGGCATTTGCTGCCATCCTATCCCTCTGAGGACAAATGAACCTTCAGCACAACTCCACAGATAAGGTGACTCAGCTGGTGCTTGGCAGGGGCACCCCAGCAGCTCATCTCTCTGTGGTATGGGGTGAGTAGTTTTATTAAGCAAGTAAAACTTAAGTACAACATTTCCTTATTTTTCAGTTTTGGCCCACTCTTGTGGTCAGACCTTTCATAACTTTACACAAGCTCACCTGAGTAGCTGCAGACTGACAGGAAGATGAGGAGGATGATGAGACAACAGGAATGTCAGACTGGACAGCAGCCACAGTGGTCGCAGGAGTAAAAATCAGCTGTCAAGCAGGAAAAAAAACACATGGTGACAGACTGAATTATTTAAAATCTGCAGAAGAAATGCAGTATCCCAAAGAGATACATGACTAACATGTACTGATGTACAGCTTCTAAGAGTTACTTTTCTATTTTCAGATTAACTTAAAGAACAATTTATCATGGTAATTTAAGTCAATAAAGCTAAAGGAAAAAATGTAAATCGGATAGAATATTTGTTCTACATATTGGGAAAAATTTTTGAGATATATGAACACATCTATGATCTTTCACACAAGCACTTTAGATGACTTTCCCTCCAATACTACAAATCAGTGAAAAAAAGACAGGAGAGCAGCCCAAAATCTATTACATTTAAGAAAGAGATCCTAGATGTTCCAAGAGGGATAGAGCAGAGCCAAGCTTGAGGGCTGTAACCAAAACTCACCATCTGAGCTCGCAGATACATCTGAGCCTGGCTTGCACTCAGGGTGGGGGAGGTGCTGCCCAGCAGCATCGTCTGTTGGGTGATGCTGCTGCTGGTGGTGTTGGAGGTCTGAGAACGGCTTATTATCTGTGCAGGTGTAGGAGAGGTGGAGAGGTTAATCTAAGGAAACAAAAATATTGCTTCTGTCATGGAAATTCAGTCATCCTAGGCTCTAAAGCCAGAAAGTCTCTGACAAAAATGGCAGGGGCAGTTGGAATCTCTGAACTGTAAAGATAACAAAAATATATTGAGCCAATCATCACAACAATGGATTCTGGCAAGGTTGGAAATTTTTATTCTTAAACTGCAAGCAACCACTTTGCAGTAGATAATAATAAGCAGTTATGAGTATAAACCATGATATGAAGTCTGAAAAATATGCCTCACAGAAATACACTTTTACTGAATATGTAAAATGAGCTTGCAACGCTTTCAGAAAAACACCTGAACTTTAATATTTTAGATCTTTACATGTTTATATTATCTCTCTGGACTGGTATCTTTTGCTATGCAACCTGATCAGGACACTTCTTTGTGCCACCACGTATGGATTTGGAATCCTCATTTTACATATGCACATTGAAAAATGACCAAAGACTAAAACCACCTCCAGTTTCATTAAATGTTCCTCAAGAACTGCCCTTTGGCATCTTCTCAAAAAAAAAACCTGTTCTGTTTTTGCTTTTGCTTTTTTTTCCCCTAACCAGTCTAACAGAGTTAAGTGCCCAGCTCTTTTTTCATCACTTACTTAAAAGATTTCCTTGAAAAACCCCAGCCCAATTATTCTGTTAGTTTAACATCAGACATCTTTAAAGACTTTCCCTCCTAAATTTAATGAATGAATGGTTTTACTTCTAACAACTGTAAGCCAAGCCAAGCTATGAGAGCTTAAAAAAATACACAGTTAAATCACTGAAGCTATGTACTGGAGTCATGAACAGCTTGA
This sequence comes from Climacteris rufus, assembly GCA_013398175.1. Lineage (NCBI taxonomy): Eukaryota > Metazoa > Chordata > Aves > Passeriformes > Climacteridae > Climacteris > Climacteris rufus. The sequence continues at coordinate 429,320 of VZRZ01003282.1, forward strand.
GGGTGTGATTAATAAGCAGGATGTCTGTAGGACTAACAAATCCTACTTCAGACAACTGTAGAACTGTACAGAAAAGACTGTGCATGTCTGAAGAAGCCACTTCAGGAAATACAGCATGAACTGAACACAGAGCAGCTCACAACTGAAACTGCAAAAAAGATGTATGATAAAAGATGATAATCAATAAAAGAATGAATGCTATAAACATTTAATCAGATTCATAAATATATGTGAGCACTGACTTGGATTCTTTAGATTTGGTGCTCTTCAATCACTGATACAGTTTGGATTTTCACCTACAGTTGTGCCCTGAATAATGAAACTAATGTGGAAAATCCAGTAAGAAATCATGTAAGAGATGAGAGCTCAGGGAGTGATTCCTGCAGGAGTCTGAACAGCCACTGGTGCTTGTGGAGTGAGCAGCTGCCCCTCAGAGCACCGAGACAGGGCTGGGACTGGGGAAGCCAACAACAGCACACAGCATCCAACACTTACTACAGGGCTGTCACACCTCTGTTTACTGTGTCTGTAACACTAATTTTAACCACACAAATTGAAATACTACAGTATTTTCTGCTTGTAGTCCCAGTAGCCGTGTAACAACCAAGCAGGGTTGGGAATGGAGGGAGGGCTTGGTGCAGTTACGTACCGAGGTCTGCGACATGCTTGACTGCTGAGTGACACTCCCAGTGGGGGAAGTACATTGCCTCCCACCTGACAGGCTTGCCTAAATAGCAAGAATATGTGTCAAATAGGGAAATCAGAAAGTGCTTAAGTGATGTTCAAATTATTGCATAAACCATCAGAAACAGCCCTCTCTACCTGTACCTTTTCTGAGTTAACAGCAAAAATGCTTTACTTGGTGGAAACAGTTTTCAGCAAAGTGCACTCTGCCCTATGGAATGCTACCTGCAAGGTGCTAAATCCCCTGAATTCCTACCAAATTTTAGGCATAAAGATTCTTTCAGATCAAGACTTGAACAAAACCTATCAGAGGTCAAGTCCACCAAAACACTGATGGAGCCAAACAATCACCTCACTGCCTATGGTGCTCAGAATTTAAAATGTGACATCATGAAAAACTGTCATTATTACAACTCACACTATAATTTTATTGTAATTAGACTCTTCTAAAACAAAACAAACTTTATAAATGCTGTAAAGAACAGCCTCATTCTGGAATGGTGACTTATGGATGCACATCTAGTGTCTATCACAGTATCCTATCCAGCCCTTCAGATGAGTAACAGGGACAGTGATTTAGGTTTCTGTAGGAACAGAACCAAAACTTCTCAGCCTTCCCCAACCTGCTTTTCTTTGCTCTCTCTCACTAGCTGTATATCCACACAGAAATCCAACACAACAAAAAAGACAAATCAATGTATTACCACAATCTAATGAAAAAGGTACAGAAAGAAAAGCCAGGAGCAAAAAAGAGTCAGTCCAGTTCTGACACCAAACAGCCGCATCCCTGAGGTCTTTAACTCCATTTAGCATTTCCCTGTGTAAAATCATTAACAACCACCTCTCTCTGCAAAATCACATTCTCAACACAAGGTCAAAGGAAATCTTGCCACTGCTTGAACTCAAAATGGGTCTCCTCCAGTGATCACTGATGTTAAAAGCTGTCTTTCAGAAATTAAAAGTCATTTACCTCCTATATTTTCACACTCAGGGTCTAAATTTAATTTTGCCATTACTTCAAATGCAGCCAGATGTGAGGTAAAACACACTGAGATACCAGATGTTCATTATTTTTGATTTCACTAAGATACAATCCTATGCACTGTTTCCCCCAACAACTTTTAGAGAGAATCATGGGATGAAGAACTGAAGTAGTCTATTTTTAATATTTATTTTACTACTGCTTGATGATTTACATGATGCATTATAATGTATGCAATAAAGCATGGAATGGTTGCCTACTGGAGCATCTACACCACTGGAAAAAACCCTCCAAAGAGTTTGGAGGAAGATACAATTTAACATAACATCATTAAAATATAACAGTGAATTACTGTGGGGCATTAAGCTCAGGCACTTAAGCTGTTATTACGTTTGACAACGACTGGAGCCCTGCTCTAGATAACACACGGTTCTTTTTCAGCAATCTTCACTCTCACCTGTGGAACAGTTGCCAGACTCTGAAATTGGGTACTGCTTAAGTGCTGCTGCTGCAGAGCAGCAGTCTGCAGCATTAGATGCTGCTGTTGGGCTGCATACATCTGCTGGAGGTACTGAGCAGCTGAGCTAGGAGGACGATGCAAGGCCTGCTGAATAACCTGTGATGAATCAGTAGGTAATTAATTACAATTACAAAGCACACACCATGCTAACATGATGTTGAAGTTTACCCTTACAAGGAAATAACACCAAATAAATTCTTTTCACACCAATTATGTAACGCTGAACTTGCTCCCTCACTGTTCTTGACCAAGGCACAGAGTACTGTCAACATCAATATATTCACGGTCTCAAGGACAGCCTGACAATACAGCATCATTCCCAACACATCATCCCAGCCTTTCAGCTGCTTGTCAACATGTCCTACACCATGTTCTGCTTTCTGAGAGATCACAGTTGTGTGTGAGAGACCCAATTATTAAAAGCAACAGAATGGACTGTACAGACTCAAGGAGACCTAATTTCAAGCACAGCAAGAGGGGGCTGGATCTCAAGCAGCACTTACACCCACACAGATACCTCTGGATCCCTGTACTCAACGTTGGTCAAACAAACAGCTTTATTTTGCAAAGGTTTACGTTAATAATCCACACCCTTAGCAAATGGTGAACAAATCAAACTTCCTACCACGGCGTTTCCCCCCTCCCTCATTTGGGAGACAGCCCTACCCTAAGCGGGCTGACCCCCTCCAGCACACATCTCCTGCAGACCAGCAGGTCGGCTACCGAGAAAGACAAGGGCAATTGAGCAAGCCCAGGCAGTGCTGTGCAAAGCAGCGTGCAGTGCCTGCACTGGAGCTCGTGGCCGGGCAGAGCAGCCCGGGAGCAGTACCTGCACCGCATGTCTGTCGGAGCCGCTGTAGACGGAGATCTGCGGCAGCGGCGCGCGGGCCGCGGAGGCGCTGCTGACGCTGCTGGTGGGCGCGGAACACGACGTGGTGTTGGCTTCATTCTCCATCGCTGGGCAGCGCTCGGCCAGCCTGCCAGAGGGATGCAAAAGGGCTTCACAAACCAGGCCAGAGCACGAGGGTTGCAAAGCACAAAGCTATGTTTTGCTGAGACAGGATAATGGACAATTTTCATATGGATATTTTCAGAGAATCACAGAAAGGTTTGAGTTGCAAACGCTGCCACGGGCAGAAACACCTCCCACCACCCCAGGTTGCTCCAAGCCACATCCAACTGGGCCTTGAGCACCTCCAGGGATGGGGCAGCCACAGCCTCTCTGGGCAACCAGTGCCAAGGCCTCACCAACCTTATAGTAAAGAACTTCTTCCTGATATCTCATCTTAATTTCTGCTATTTGCTATTACTTGATGAAATCTCTCGAGAGATGCAGTTATAATCTGCTGGCTGAACCCAGACATTGAGCAAAACCTATTCTTGGCAAAAGTCACCAGTGGCAGGTTCTGTTTGGGGTGAGAGGGAACAGACACAGGAAAAATGCTTTTTACAGCAATATCCCACGCAATACACCAAGAACCACGGAAGAAACTACCTATTTAAGCACCTCAGATGATCCTCCCCAGCCTTATGAGACTACCCTCTGTTGCAGAGCACAATTTCTCTCCCAAAATGTCATGTTTAAAACTGAAATGAATCACAAACCTCAATATATGTTATGAGGGGTGCTGAATTTCTTTTCAGTCTTTGTATTACGGTTAACAGGAAATAGCATAGTAGCTGTTTATTGCTTTCAAAAGGATGCAAAATAAAAAAGGGAGGTTGAAAAGATGTGTTTCCTTCTTACTATAAAGAAGGGCTCAGAGAAATAAACAGAGAGAGCTGCAATGTACTAGAAAAAAAGCAGCTTTGCCAAGTTCTTAACAAACCACCCATTGGATGCTGCATCAAATGAGAACATAATTAGGAGTTCCAACTCACACAGCTGGAGGCAGAACAGGACGCTGCCAGGCTGCCACCTTCACCTCCCAGAACACGACTGCTCTGCGAGCAGAGGGCTGCAGATGATGCTGCAGCCCCTGGGTGCCTGCAACAACTCAACTTTAATAGATATGTGGTCACCTAAAGACCTCCTGCCTACCCTTGTGTTGGACACTTGCCTGTATTTTGACATCAAAGAAAATTCCTGGCAATAAAAGATGCTTTGAAAGCAGAAATACCTACTATTAGAACTGAAGAAAAAATATGATTTGCTATCAAAAATGCAGATCTACTGTGCATTACTGATGCCATTTGTCTACCTGCATCAGGGTACAAGTTAACACACATGGGTTACCACTCCAACTGCAATAAAATCAGCATCATTTCTAAAGCCACTTTACATTAATTTCACATAATGAAAAGTAGCTTAAAAAAACAGTCCTGTCTCCTCCAGTGGACATTAAAAGCTCCTCAAAATATTTACACCTACGACTTGTCTAGCTAGTTTTTGCAGAGTTACACAACCAGTTAAATTAGCCTAAAACAACATTAGATGTTTCATTTCCTTCCTTCTCAGCCACATTTTGGATGTGTTATAAACAAGATATGCAACATATCCCACTTATAACTATTCCATCACAAGTTCACCCCACGAGGGCTGTTAATCCTTTAGCTCAAAGCGTCTCATTTTCAAAAATAATATTGCCATTGCTCAGGTGGTTCCCACAAGAGATGTACAATGAACACACGACAGAGCCCCTAAACTTTTGCTCAGCATCTCCAGCCCTTCCACCAACACCTCAACACAAGCAGGTATGAGGTGCTAACTTATAACAAATTTAATCTTGTTTAATGAAGAAGACCTTGCAGTGATGCTCCCCGAGCAACTTTACCTCAAAACAACCTCCATAATGCAAAATAAGTTTCAGAAAACACACTAAACTGATTTAAACAACCACTACGCATTTAAGTGAGCCCAAAATACAAAGCACAACAAAAAACTATATAGAAAATACGTATTTATTCAAGCAGTAACAGTACAAGAAACCACATAACTTCAAATTACACTGTGCATAAGTTAAATATTTCAAAGTTTTGTTTCTTTGTATTTTTCTTGGTCAAAGCAACCACCTGAAGTAAAAAAAATAGTTGCTATTCTATACGAATTAACAACTACCCTCACAGTGGACAGACGGATGTCATTACTCATGTTTTGGAAAATTTTAGTAAATGCCATGGTAATAACAAGCCCTGCTGACAATCCAAAACCACAACTGGTATCTGAAAATAGTGCGAGTCTTTTTCTTTTTTAATAACATATATGGTTTATTCTCACTTTTTCCAGTGACAGCCTCTCCCTGCAACTCCAAGGGTACAAGCCATTAAAAAAAACCCAAAAACCAAATGAAAATTTCCTTCAAGCCTAACCCCTACAAGCATTACGGCATTTGACAGAAGGCTCCCAAAAAAATAATAAAACGACAATAAAATAAATTGCGAACGTATGCTCCGTGGGAATACACCCACGGCATGTGGAACACCCGCCCCGCGCTGAGGGGCCCCGGTGCCCCCCTCGCCGGCCGCCCCCGGCCAGGCCGGGCTGACCCACCCTCAGCCCCGTCTCACCCAGCCCGGCCCCGCCGCCGCCCCCTCAGGGGAGGAAAGGCGGGCGGGAGGGGCCGGCCCGGCGCCGGG
>VZRZ01003282.1:437882-467924 GCA_013398175.1 Climacteris rufus
CCGGCAGCACCATGTCGGCTCCGGGCGGCCTCGGGGGCAGCCTCGGCGGGGACGGCGCCCACCAGGTCCGGGTGAAAGCCTACTACAAGGGGTGAGTGCGGGCGCCGAGCCCCCGGGGGCGCCCGGGCGGAGAGGAGCGCCCGGAGCGGCGGCGCGGCAGGTCGGGGTACCCGGCACGGGCTGCCGTGGATAGTCCTGGCTCAAGCCCTGGGTATCCCCTGCTTTGCAGGGAAGGAGAAAAGAGCAGAGGAAAAGCGCTCCGCCACCAACCAGGCGTGCTGAAGGGGATGTCAGGTGCAGGGCTGGCGTTCGGAACGGCCTCCCCTCGGTGTTGGGGTTCACGGCGGGAGCCGGATCCTCCCTGCTCCTGGGATGGTCTTCCCGGTGAACAAGGATGTGCCTGAGCAGCCTCTGCCCTGCTCGCCCAGCTTCCCTTCACCCTCAGCCCTTGGCTGTCAGTAATGTGTATATTCCTCCAGAACACACGCCAGAATTCATACTCAATATGTTCAGGGTCTAGCTTTCGTAAGTGATGTTCAGGACTAAAGGAAGAGAATGTATGAAAATCTGTTTCATAGGTTTTTATGCTGTTTGCCAGGGACTGGGTGATTTCCAAAGGAGTCTGTGAATGGTAGCCAAGATGCATCTACTATCAATTATGCTTCTGCTGTTAAAAAAACCCCATCAAAATACTAGAGCTTTGCACAGTGGAAATCTCAGTTTTGTTGGCATAATTCAGTGGCTCCCCAGCAATGGCACGTAAAACAGAAGAAACTTCCTGCCCTATTAAATAGTAACAGTTACAGGACTTAAAAGGTTTCAGTGCAAGGGTTGCCCGTGGTTCATTGGACCATTAAGTTTGAGAGGAGGTGATCTAAGCAGAAAAAAATGTAGGTTGCATTTTTGGATTAAGAGTGAACACATGATGCCCTGGACAGCTTCCTTCCAGTTATCTGTGTTAAGCACAAATAGAGGTGTATCCCATTTTCAGTATTTACTTTCTGCTATCTCTAGCTGTATTCTTTTAAGGAGAGGTATAGAAACCACACTGAGCATTTGGTATTTGCTACTGTCTGGTTTCTGTCTTGTGTCTGCTTTGTGGGTTTTCTTGACAGAAGTCTGTAGAAGTTGGTGTAGAGACTGGCACAGTCTGTGGCTTTAAAGGACATGTGAGACGCTGTCAAAATAATAGTATGTGAAACTCTAAGATCTTTGTTTCACAGCCTCTTTAATCCACCTTTTCTTAAGGAAGTGAAGATGCCTCTGGCTGTCAGCTGGCAGAAGAATTCATTTGGTCAGACAGTGACTAAAATGGGAACTGTTCTAGGCTAAAACCATTTATTTTTCTTCTGCTGGGTCAGTTTTAATCTTGATCATTTCCACATGCAATCACACAGATTCTTGCTTTAGCACAGGGAGGCTGTGGAGCAAGAACGGGGAGGAAGCAGCCCAGGGCTGTGGGAGTGAGGAAAAAATCTGCTACACTGGACAGGAATGCTGCCTCATGACACTGGTAATAATTTCACAGGCACTGGAATGTTTCTTTTGAGTCCAGTCCATTGACTTTTTATCTGTTCATGCAGTTACCAGTTTAATAATGGCACTGAGTCACAGAGGGTGTTGTTTAACCATTGTGAATAGTAAGAAGCTGAAAGCCTTAGTCATGATTTATTTTGAGATATAAGCAAATTATTCTCTCCACTTTCTCACAACAGCAAGTCTCAAGCCCCTTCTCAGACTTGCACTATCAAGTGGGTATCGAAGCCAAACACTTTATCTGCACTTACCCTGAAGTGACTGGGAGACTGAGGATCTGAATGCTGATATCAAAGGCTGCTTTTTCTCCTTGCCTCGAATAAACTGCCTCAGAGCTGGATCGAGGAATTAATGGGAAATAGTGTTAATCAGGAAACGTTAATCTCTCTTAATTTCCTTTTAATGGAAGCATTTAAGTGGGTTATAGAAGGTATTGGAAAAGTCGGGCTGGGAAGGTCTTTCCATCTTCCAAAAAGAGTTTTTGGTTAAAAAAAAAAACAACAAAAACTCACGAAGCCAACCCAGCCCAGCTACTTAAAAGCACAGATTTGTTCTTGAAGCATTTGGGAATCTGATAGTCGGGATATTTGCCTGGGGCAAAGAGCCGAGCCTGAATCCCCAAAACTCGGCCGGGTCTGGCCAGGAGCCCAATTGCTTTTCTCAGCCGAGACAAAGACTTCACACAGGACCCTTTGAAGAGTCTTTGTTTCATTGAACCGTGCAGTGCTAATTCTTTATCTTAAATTCATGAAATATGTTAAAACGGGAAGGGAAATTTTCCTAAAAATGAACAGAGATCATGAGAATAAGGGGATGGGGAATTCCCAGAGATGTGGGAATTAGGGCACTAAGCTGAGTTTTTCCAGGTATTTCTTTCTCTCTGGTAAACTGTGCTTATCTGTCACATAGGACAGGTTGTTTGAAATGCTTGAGATAGTGTTACCTGTTTTAAAGAATTACTGTGATCTGTGCAGTGAGGGAGTTTTCAGGAGTTTATTCTGTTACTCCAAAGGTTGACATGGCTGTTTGTTGATGCACTAACAAAGTATAGCAGCTCCAAGTGTATGGTGCTGATCAGCATCTGTAATTACAACCATTTGAGCTCTCTGATGATATTCAAAGTTTGCCTTTTGTCTTACCTGTCTCATTTGTCAGAGATGCTTTTTGTCAGGTCAGTACAAGAAGCTGTTCTATCATTCATAAGTATTACAGCAGTAGAGAACAGGTAGGAATAATTCACTGTTTGTGCTCAAGGAATCCTGTAGAATTCATGTTGTTGATTTTAAAAAAGAGGTAAAAACCAAACAACTAGAAGAAGCGTTTTTCTGTCATGTTTAGAACTACTAGCTTGTATTCTATCAGTGCCTGGCATACATTTTATGCTGGTTTTAGCTGTGTAGGGTGTAATGTAGGTTAGATTTTTTAATAAAAAGGTGTAGGTACCAATGCTTTGCCTGCCTTCAGTTTGATTTGGTTGAAATGGAGAACATGCCTGACAGTCCTCTCATGATGCATGTTAAACCTGCTTCTTTTCTTAATTTTAATGTAGTTATATGGGTTGAAAAAGTGTGAAGGAAAGATAAATTTTAATCATAAAATCAAAATGTACCTACATGAAAATGTCCAGAAAATTAATTTCTTAAGGATTCTAGAGTTCTTGCATCATTTCTTTTGATCTTTATCTTGGGCCCTTTTTGATCAATTCTTCAGCATAATGTCTTCTGTTGTCTGTTGACAGCCAAGTTCCTCATAGGAGAGTTTAGCTTGTGAATACATTTTCACCCCTTTTTACTGTTTCAATATTTATTTAAATTTCTGATTTTTTTTAATGAAAAACAGACTGTGGGAGGAGGCAGACCTCAGACTTGCACAGGGGAAAGCAATGTTTTAAATGGTTGTGAATGGCTGCACCTTGCAGTACAGAAATGACACTGACACAGCACAATTCCCCAGTGGGGGTTCATTGCAGTGAGCTGTAATTAGACATTAGCCAAAGCCTTAATGACTGACCCAAGTGTGTGATACATACATGGGGATGTAGGTAATATTTATAATGTGTCTGTGTATTTCCACATACATAATATGAGATATATATAAGGCTACAGGTGGAAGAGGCTAAAACAGTAATGTCTGTTCTTACAGGGTTGTTCTCTCACAGGAATTTAAGCTCAGAGTGAAAAATGAGGTACAGATACTAAATTGCATGTAATTGTTGGCTTTAGTTTTGTGGGGTTTTGTGTTGGATGGTTGTTTTTTTAATTAAAGGATATTATGACTTTGATCTGTAAAATAGAGTGAGGAAAGCTGTTTGATTTGAGGAAAGGTGGGGAAGAGTGTGATGGGGTTCATGCTCTTCCAGAGGTATTTAAAATATGTTCTCTGGTGTGTTTAGATTTACCATTTGCGTTTTCTCAGTCTTCCTAAAGTTTATGTTTTACTGATTCTGATATTTCCAGGCTATTGATTCACACAGGCCTTGTAGTAGTATGAATAAAATGATCCTTTATTAATATTTATGAAAGATAGAAGTGATTGCATTTGAAGTGGAAGTAATTCAGGACAAGTGCTGTCTTGTTTATTTGCATGTTTCCTGCTCGCAGGTCCCTGATTAAGACCTACTATAATAGTGCTAAAACAAATTGTAAAAAATCTGGTGCTTCCATAAGGGTTAATTGGTGTGGTGGTGCAAAAGATGTGCTTGAATCGGATTTTATTCTAATTTCCTCTGTGTGCCACAAGGGCACCAATAAGGATATTTATTTCACCCTGGAATAGCTTTGTGGCAAACATGCCTGTTCAAAGCAGTGTATAACCTTATCTTTAACAAAAGGAAGGGTCTGTTGTCAAGACATTTTCCCACACCTCAGTAACGAAAACATTTTGTATTTTTAATGCAAGGCAGCAGGCTGTGGTCCGTGTTTTCTTTTGCCCTTTAACTTGGCCTACTAACTTTTATTTAAAATGCAGAATTTCTTCTCAATAGAGCTTAACTTTGGGCTTGAGTGAATCCAGCTTTTTGCTAATGAAGGCACCATCAGTGCTGTGTTAGAGGCGAGAAGTGTGGCAACACAAAGGAGTGATAACAGAACACTCTGAAGTGAGACCTGTCTGAGCAGGAACTGTCAGGGTCATCAGTGGAGTGCAAATGGCAAAATAAAGCAGTAGGAAGAACTGTAACCTTTCAGTTCCTGTGTTAAATAGATATTGCTTGTGGGACCTGGTTTACATTTAACATCATCTTTTCATTTCATTTTCTTTTAACATTGCTATTCACTAGAGTTCTCTGAAAGACTGATTAGTGTTTGCTGTAGCAGAGGAGATATTCCAAATTTCTTAATAACTGTCTGGTACATGTCCTGTTGGAGGTATTAGAGTATTAATTAAGAGAACATGCTTAAATTCTAAAATAATTAAACTCTGCCTTTTTTCTGAAGGACAAGCAGTTTGCTACTTAAAGGTACCAACAAGTAGGAAGAGTTTTTTTTCAGTTGGTAACAACTTTTACTTTATAGATATGAAGAAATTCCAAGGCTGTTCAGTACATCTTAACATTGTAACTTTTCCTGTTCACTGCAGTAGAGATAAATCTATTTTAAATGGACTTGAATCATCAAATTTGAAAACATGCTGAACAGATATTGCTAATATGTATATAATTTAATCTTCAGTTTTGGCTGAAGCATCAGTGATTGGTCTGTGAGAGTGTGGTCTGTCGTGTAACTCCTAGTGATTTTCTGGCAGTAAAAGTCATTTAACAAACCCTCTACTGACTAGTCCAATCCCCAAAATACCTACAATATAAATATATATAAATATAAATACTTTGATTTCTCAGCACTCTGCAGAAGTTAATTTTTTGTTTAAGAAAACATTCCAAAGTGAATATACCTGTGCTAAAACATGAATAAAGGGAAGGATGGTAAACTCTAGCACCAAATCAGTGGAGCTGCTAAGTAAGCAGTGCCTGATTTCCTTCCTGGAAAAACAGGAAATGCAGGTTCAGGCTGTGCCTCCTCCTGCAGGGTTGCTGTGTGGTCTGGGACAGTGCCACTCTGTCAGATGCACCTTGGTGGCTCGGGGGTCCCAGCTGGTGCTTTCAGAGGGGGGTGAAGGGACCTTTGTGTCCCAGAGAGGAGTTTGTGTAGGATGGACACAAGTGGAGCTTTCAAATGAAGCCCCATTTGCCCCAACTGACTGTGCTGTGTCTAAAAGCCCAAATGTTTTGTTTTGTGTTTTGTCTCATGTGGAAAGAACAGGAATGATTCCTCTACCTAACCATGCAGCAGCTTTTTGACTGCTTTATTCAGATTATTGAAGAGGTGCTGTGTTTATCCTGCCCTATTTGCTGGAGTCTGTTCCCTAACTAAACCTCAACCACCTGATGATGCTCATCAGTCCAGAAGCAGGCTCGCTGTTCTTCCAGAGTGCTTAGGAATTGCCAGTTGATTTTATTCCTGCTCCTGCTCTCAGAGGAGCCTGAGGCAAGCAATTTGCTTTTTGTGTGCTCTCTGCCCCTCCTGAGCACTGTTCCAGTTCCATGACCACAGCATGGTATGTTAAGCCACCTTCTTGATCCCAATCTGCCTGTGCACATAATGATCTAAAGATATTTAACCTGCTGCATATGTACAGCTCAGTCTGGTAGGAATCTTGATGTGATTTTTGACCAGATAAAAACTTTGTTGCTTTAATTATTTGTTTTTAGCTCCCCCAAACAGTTCTGGGCTCTGGCACCCACCAAAGCAAATCCAACTGGCCAAGGATTTTATGGGAAGATTAATCTCACAGCTCAGACATTGGGCTTTGTTTGAGGAGTGTGTTATAAACAGCCTTCCCCTTTCCTCTGTCTCCCAACCCCTTTGTTTAAGGGACTGAGCCCTGAGTCACCTGTTCCCCTTTAAGGCCCAGCCAATGCCAACACAGTGGGTCAGCACTTTTTGCTAACTTATTAAAACCAGGTTAACTCACTCTTAATCTTAATTATGACAGGAATACCCATTCTGTATAACAGTAAAGTAGTACATTTCAATTCTAAGTATATGGCTGTCTGCCAGCCTTCCCTTTCACTGAGTGAAGCACCACTCTTTCCTTAAAGGCACTTTCAATAGTTGGAGCATCCCCCCAAATCTGCTGGGAAACCTGTTTAGTATTTGTCATTAATTTTTTTCATGACATCTACACAATCAAAATTGAGTTGAGTAGATGTTTTTACATTTTGATATCTAATAATAAAATAAATGTTAAAGAGCAAGTAAAACCAGAGGTAAATTATTATCATTATTCAAAACATTTGCAGCATTTCATTCTTGAATTTCCACAGGTGTAAGAGATCTAATTTCTCTGTGTGATTGATATCAGGTGCAACTCACTTTGTAGTTATCTGGGCATTAAATCCTAGTTTTTCTGAAGCAGATACCTGGGGGATTAAATGTCGAGTGATAAAAATCACTTGGAGCCTGACTTTGCTATGAGAAGGAAACTTATGTACTTTAGTTTACTTTTAGCATTTTGGAGAGAGCTGCATTGGGGATGGGCTGCACAGAGATGATCAAGTGCTGTGTTTTTTACTTTTCTCTTGCTCAGGGACATCATGATAACCTATTTTGAGCCTTCCATCTCGTTTGAGGGGCTGTGCAGTGAAGTTCGAGACATGTGCTCCTTTGACAATGAGCAGCTTTTCACCATGAAATGGATTGATGAAGAAGGTAAATCAATGCTCATTAATGTGTTCCTCAACTTTCCAGCTTTTCTTTCCCTTTCCCTTTCCCTCATAAGATAAGCTTATAAAACATAGAATCTGACTCCAAAAATTGTAATTATCCAATGCCTTTTTAATTATAGCTTAATGAAGAGGTGGTTGTTTCACACTACTTGGTGTGGAGCCTGCTCTCTCTATCTTTTTAAATCAAACAAGACCTCAGTGACTATCAAAATGTTAATTGAGTGTTAGGATTTCTTATGAAGGCAACAGAAAATATTCCCTGATGCTGCTGAAGATTCCCTTTACATTTTTGAAAGAGTTAAACAGACATTAAGTTACATGAATTGCAGTATTAATCTAAAATATTGGTACAATTTAATGTATAGTTGAGTTGTATGTGTAACCAAAGCCATTATATCTCAAGTGTTATCAGCTGATACTTTAGCCACTGAAAGTCTATTAACACATAGCTATTAATAAAACTTTTTCTAAATGCTAATAGGGAAATTACTTGTCTGAATGATGTGTAGTAACTTTTCATCAAAGTGCAGTAACAACCTTGACTGAGAACTCTTCTTCTTTAGTGCTTACATTATCCCTCTCAAAGTTTACCTTGGATGAAAAAAGTCCAGAGTCTTCTCCCTGCTAACAGATGTCATCCAATTGAGCTGTGTGTGTACAGTAGTAATTTTTTTAAAAGGTTATTTGTAGGTCTTATTTTCTCAGTGGAATTAGTTTATTCTATACATAGATTTGAGCTACAGCTACAGCAAAGAGCCCTGTGAATTATGAGATAGCTGTGGAGTTATTTTAGCTGATGCAGTGCATGAAAGGCTGCAATGTGCAGTGATTTGTTGGCTGTGGTTGGTGTTTGCATGCAGCCATCAGCATAAATAGTGCTTTAGAACTGTTTCCTCCCGTTCAAAATTGGGCAACTGCCACTTTATTCAGAGCTTAAAGCTAAACATGGAGCAAAGCTGATTTTTGGAAGTGCCAAATAGGCAGGTGTGTTGAAGATTGTGTGGTCTGTGGAGTCTGAGCAGGTGGATTTTTTTCCTTCCCCTCATCATTTCAAGGTTATTTATACCAGGCACATGCAGTACAGTAAAATGAACAGTGTTGATGACTGAACTGTGCAGCAGAGCTATTGGAGTTGAACATTTACTTTATAATTAAGTGGCTGTGTTGTTTTATCATGAGGAAGTTTTATCATGGACTCCTCACTGCAGAGGAGGAGTCTGCAGTGTCAGTCATAGTAAGAGGTATATATATTTTTTAATAAAACAATTTGCTGATTCAATAATTTATTTGAAACCGCAGTTTGTTCTGTCTCAATTCCTGCTCTTTAATTAGAGATAGGATAAAAAAAAGGAACTCTGCAGTTTGACTGAATTATTTTCAAGTATTCCCATAGGATTTGATTTTCACAAGCAATCCATGTTTGCTTTAATCGTTGACTTACAGTTTAATGTCAGTGGAGAAAATGTTAATCTGGCAATGAGGAGTGTGTTTAAAACAAATCCTTCTGTCTTTATTGTGAGTAATTCTTGCATGTACAATGCATGGCTTCTTGCCAAGCCCCCTGCCTCCTCTCTCCACCACTGTGGTGTTTCAGTTGTAGAAACCTGGTTGCTTTATTGAAAAATTCCTGTATCACATCTCCTTTGCCAAAATTAAAGTTCACTGTTTGATAGCAGCATGAGGAAATGTGTGTGCTGGTGCTTGTTAGACTATTACTCATGGTTTTTATAGTCTGAGACAAGATGAGGGGTCTAGGACATCACTACTTCCTGACTAAACTGGATTTACCTGGTCACTAAGGTTTTTATTTGTCTTATAGTAAATGCCTTTGCAAGATGAGACCATCATGTGTAACTACTCCTATTTCATAGAGGTAATGGCACACAAAGACAGATTCATTCAGTTGAGTGGAATCACTTCCAAAATCCTCAGATGCAACTGAAAAATAGAATTAACTTGATTTGATTTTAGATACATTTTTATTTTCTCTATATATGGTCAATTCATCTTCCCTCTGCCTTCTGAAACATCCTGTGGGATGGACACTGGCCTTGTGTGTGTCTTCAGTCTGCTGTTTCTTGTTACATAACTCAAAAGTAAATATTTTCCTCTGTATCCCAGCTGTCTTTCACTGCAAAATTTGTACTACTCAAACTTGTTGAAAGAGATGTCTGTAAACCTTCTGTTCTGAATTTACTTGTTCTTGAGACCCCCTTTTGCTTCTGCCAAAAGGAAACAAAACTGTTTGCACAGGTGTCAGAAACAAATGAAGAAAAACTGGTTTGTTGATTCTCAGAGTGAGTCTGAGTAAATAACAATTGTTCCTTCTTCTCCTGCCCTGCTCTGCACAGTGCAGATTTGTGCTGTGGGTGGGCAATGTGCTGTCCAGGCATCCAATTGTGGGGGGGTGGTGGTTTGGTGGAAAATGACTCTAGGTGGCTTCAGAGACTCATTTGAGTGTTTGGCTGTGCAGGAAACAGTAAAGACAGAATGCTGCAAATGAACCATTTACAATTATTACTGATATTTTAGCAGTAGAATAGAATGCATAGAGTCTCAGAGTGGGTTGGGTAGGAAGGACATTAAAGATCATCTCATCCCACCCCCTGCCACGGGCAGGGACACCTTCCACTCTCCCAGGTTGCTCCAAGCCCTGTCCAACCTGACCTTGGACACTTCAGGGCTGGGGCAGCCACAGCTTCTCTGGGCACCCTGAGCCAGGGCCTCCCCACCCTCACAGAGAAGGATTTTTTCCTAATACCCAATCTAAACCTCTTCTCTGTCAGTATGAAACCATTCCCTCTTGTCCTGTCATCCCTTGTTAAGAGTCCCTTTCCATCTTCCTTGTCAGCTCCTTCAGGCACTGCAAGGCCACAATTAGGTCACCCTGAAGCTTGAACAATCCCAATTTTCCCAGCCTTTTCATGTTTCAGAGCTGCTCCATCCCTGTAATCAGCTTGGTGGCCTCCTCTGGGCTCTCTCCAACAGGTCCATGTCCTTCCTGTTCTGGGGAAAAATGCATTAGAAACAAATGCATTATGTTACATTAGAAACAAAAATTATCTGAAAAAGCTTCTGTGGGGTGAGTTTAAATACCCCCTGCCTGCTGGGTGTGTGGTTCCACTGAAAAGCCTTAGCAGTGTCTGTATTAATTTAGATATCTTGCAGTACAAAACAGAAATTGTTATTAATCTGTTGCTTGTTAACTTTCTAACCAAGGTATTGACTGAGGACTCAAAGCAGTAAAACTTCCCGATTGAATCCAATCCAGCTGAGATGGAAATGGTTCTGCCTTGCTCTGGTTTGGTGACCCATAACCAGTTTGCCACTTAAAGACATGGAAAGTAGTATTCCAGTTAAAAATTAGAAATGTAGAAAAGCAGACTTACTGTATGGGATTTAGGCTAGAAATAAGCTTGTTGTGCTCATGCTGGAGGATGAGCAGGCAAAGATAAATCCTTTGTTCTTACACAGAACATCTTCTGTAGGAGAAGAGGGGGGAAACAAGTTGAGCTAATAACTAGAAGTATTTTCTTTCTTTGGGGCAGTGATGATTGAGACTCAACATTGTTTTAAAAATGTGTCAATTATAGTATTATTTTGAAAAAGGTTTATTCTTTTAGGGGGATCATTTTTCTGTAATGTTACTAATCTACATTGGGCACTAAGGAAAACACAGTCTTGTTGGAATAACTTTATCATCAAACATTTGGTGTGTAATTTAGTCTGCACCATCTCAAATGGTCAACAAAGCTGCAATTGTTTTATTGAAAAAAGAAGAAACAAAGCCAGCCAGCTCCCACTTTTTTTTCTGCCTTGTTGCCCTTTCTTTAAGGGATTTTATTTCAAATAGTCCTGTGAATGTGAAAGTAGTAGTTGCAAATCAGAAAAATGGGTGTTGTACTTAGATTATGTTTTTTGTCAAAAGTGTCCAGTGAGGTTTGAGGAAAGACTCGAGGTCTAACTGCTTTTACAGCTCTTGATTCAAGTCTTGGCAGTGCTGAAGCAGCTGTGAAAATAGAATTGACTCAGTTCTAATTAAAAATCCACTAAATAAAAGGTAATCTTAGAAGGCTTTTAGGTGCTGGAATATAGCCTGTACCTCATATACTGAAATCATGTGTAACCATGCTTGTAGCAATGTTTTGTTATTATGATCTGCTTGCCTCTTGGGAATATCCCATGTTTTTATTTTCTTTGAAAGAACTCAATATGATTGTATTTTCAGATGTACTCTTTGAGGAGTGTTAAAAACAAATACTCCCACACTTGAGAATATTGGGGTTTTGCTGTAATGATCTTGGAACCAACTGTGAGGGAACTACTGAATGGTGTGGAACTAATAGGGTTGAGTTTTGTGTTGTTCTGTTTGCTTCCCACAGGAGATCCTTGTACAGTTTCCTCTCAGCTGGAGTTGGAAGAGGCCTTTCGTTTGTATGAACTAAACAAGGACTCAGAGCTTCTGATCCATGGTAATGTGAAATTCACTGAAATTTACTGCTGCTCGTGTGAATGAGTGGAATTCCTGCCTTGCATTCCTGTGCCTTCTGCACAGCCTCCTCTGCTCAGGCCTGTGGCCATCCTGCCATGGGGTGCTGGTGACCAGGCACTGTGCTTTTAGCTCTTTTTTGTTAAATTGAGGGAGGAAAAGTTACTTAGCTGTTAGTTTGTTATTGAAACCCAGCCCCTGTCTCTTCTTTCATTCAGCCCAAGTGCCTTTGTACACTTGCTGGCAGTGAATGGTAGAAGGGATAAAGTACAGTTTATTTGTTTAATTTATTTCTTATCCTGGAGCTTATTATTGGTGAGTGCTTTAAAGCAGTATTAGGAATAAAAGCTAATGAACTCCTTTTGTGATGGCAGATTAGTGAATAGCTTGACTTTTTTAAAATTAAGTACCTCAGTTTTAAAGTCATAATATCATGCCCCTGTTCAATGTAATTGTTCAATTTTTATTTTTCAGGGTTATATGCCTATTTTGACAGCTTCTGCAGAATTTTTTTAGCTGTTTGTAACTTTTTACAAGTAGGAGGTCAGCCTTGGTTTGACAGAGATTAGAGCAGAGAGGATCATTGTGAAGTGTTGGTGTGTTACACTACAGTATCTTAACATGCTCTGCTCCTAAAAGGATGCAGAAAATCTAGTTTTCTATCAGCTTATTTGGAAGAAAGAGACAGCTTTCCAGGTTCCCACAGAGAGTTTTAGAAAGGGGAAGAAGAGTATAATCTGTTTGTAGATATATTTCACTGCTTCTTAAATTACTTGAATATGCTTTTTCATCTGCCCTTTCTCCATTAATTTTTGTGTTTGATAAGCTGCTGATTAAACTGGCACCAGGGCAGTCTCTCCTCAGTTATACTTCTCTCTGATGGTTACTGAAGCCAAATAAACTGTAAAAGATGGGCAGTGTTACTGAAGCTAAATAAACTGAAAAAACCCTGCTTATGTAGTCAACATTCTATGTAACTGTTAGGACACTGTCATATTTATAGTAATTGGAAATCTTGACTAATTGAAGGTTAATCACATGAGAAACCAAAATCATTCTGTTTCTAATTACTTTCTGTAAGAAATAACTTCATTTATTCTGCATTTTGCTCATGTTTCACATGTATGCCACTGTTATGCCCAGCAAAAAGGGGTTTATGGCAATGTTTCAGCTCACCTGCTCTTGCTCAAAGTTTTGTTGAAGTGCAGTCAGTGCTGTGCTCCAGATGCTTGAATGCCTTTCAGGAGTGTTATATTTAATCCAGAGATTTCTTTTCTGTCTGCAATAAAAGCTCATCAGGAGTTCATGTCTTTCTTGCAGTGTTTCCTTGTGTACCAGAGCGGCCTGGAATGCCTTGCCCAGGAGAAGACAGTAAGTAGGCATTTTAGTTAAGTAGTACAGAAAATCAGTTCAGATTTCTTGTTTTAGCAGACTTTGATGTTCTGTGGTTTGGCATCCTGCACTTATGAATATTAATAATGCAAATCTGTGCAAATGAAATATTTAAAAGGAATAGAAAGTCTTGCTAAACTTAATGTTTGTCACTTCTGAATCATTGTTAATGAGCATTTCACATTCCTGTTAACTATCCATGTCACTGCTTTCCTTGCTTTTGCCTCTTCTATTGTGACAGTTTTTTATCCTTTTCCTCTGTTTTTGGAAGTTGCCAAATTGCTGGCTGACAAATGTGAACTGAGGCTTGTAACCAATGGATTATGACTTAGAGATCTGTGGTTAATTAATTTTAAATTGATGTTTAGCTACTATCAGGAGGATTCTCCAAAAACCTTTGTTGTGTTAAATAATGTTCTAGACATTAAAGAGGTAATTTCCCCTCAGTCTTAAAGTTTTATAAAAGTGTGTGTATGTTATGCACACACACATCTGTCAGCTTGGTGTCCAAATCTCTGACAAATGTAAATGTTCCTGTTTAAAAGTTAACTTGGGCAGAATGGGTAGTGCTGGTGGTCTGAAAAATGAGGTTGCAGACTGAATCAGAGAGATTTGCAGCTCAGTGTAGGTTTTCAAAGCCTTGTTTTCAGTTTTGGTTTCTTACATGCCTCAAGTAATGAAAAGTAAAGTAATAGTTGAAAAATTAAAAAAAAACCCAACTATTGGCAGCTATGGATCTAAAGCACTGAAGGATTTGTCAAGGAATCGAATAAATCGGGACATGTTCCCAAAATTTACCTTCCTTCCTCCTTTCCCTTCCCCACAGCTCCTCCTCAAGTTTAGGTGAGGTGTGTGTATACTTTGCACACAATTGTTTGTATTGTTTGGACAATTTTCCTTCTCTTGGCTCACTGTTCCTTTTAACTTTGGAAAATCAGAATTAACTTTGAGTTGATCAGGATATTTTACTTCAAATTTTCTCCAAAACTTAACGAAAGAATGAAAAAGATATTTGGAACATTCCTCTGTTTCTGTAAGGGGCTGGAGTGAAACTTTGCTCTGCAAATCACTCTCCAGAGAAACCTCCAGGAGAAGATGTTGCAGTTCTGTGTTTGTGTTTGTGTGGATATAATCCTGTGTTTTTCCTCTTAGAATCCATTTATCGCCGAGGCGCCCGCCGGTGGCGAAAGCTCTATTGTGCAAATGGGCACACTTTCCAAGCCAAACGATTTAACAGGGTGAGACTCTTGCTGGGTATTTAAAGCCATGATACAGGGATGTCTGACTTTCATAATGGTCTTGCCACTGCCTTGAAAAGTTATAAGGTAGTTTTATTCTCATTTTTGTTGTTTGTCTATAGAGTTTTGGTAACCCTGTATTTTTCAGGAAACTGAATCAATATGAAATAGTCATGAACTTGAATTAGAAAAAGCCAAAATAATTGGTTGCAATTATTACATATACTCTGAAAGCACGATCTCAAATCTCCTGTGTTCCCTTAAAATCTTTGCAGAGGGCAAACTGGAATGCTTGTATTAGATGGCTGAAAGTACATTTTCAGTTTTTTAACTTCTGGGAGTAAAAAGGTCTGAACTTGCTTATGATGCACAGACTTTTCTTTCATGACTTTTAAAGGAGAAAGCTGAGCTGCTTCTCCACTGAAAATGACAAACCATTTGGAACGTTTTCAAGAAACAATAGTCAAATATAATTAGCTAAGGACTAAGAAGGTTCTGCTGTGTTTAAAAATAGCAACAACAAAAACCAAACCCAAAATACTTGAATACGTCAGGTCCCTTGACAGCTTCAATAATCTTTTCTTCTTCTCTAAGCTTAGTGTATTGTGTGCTTAATGCTTGAGATTGTCTCCACTAAACTTCATCTTGAGCATCCTCATGTCTAACTTCAGCTTGTTTTTGTTGGGTTTTTTTGACCTCATCTGGATTAAAGGCTGTCAAGGCACCACAGTTAAATCACTTTGCACTCTTGCCTCTGTAGGCACCCTGTTTCCATGGATCTCTGGGGTTGTTTTGTGAGTGTGGTGATCTTCCCATTGGTGTTGTCTGGTGGTTTAATGTGTTGAAGCTTTTGCTCTCCTGCCTTCCTCTGTAAGGACTCACCTCCACAGAGAGATGAGATGAGCTTGGTTAATGCAAATGTGGCTGGATGGTTTGTGTTGCTTTGCTTTGCTCTTTAATGAGTGCTGTGGGTTTGTGATTGCAGAGAGCTCACTGTGCCATCTGCACTGACCGGATCTGGGGCCTGGGGCGCCAGGGCTACAAGTGCATCAACTGCAAACTCCTCGTTCACAAGAAATGTCACAAACTTGTCAATATTGAGTGTGGCCGTCACACACTGCAGCCAGTAAGTAAAACAGACCTGAAAAGCTGTCTTGAAAAACAAGCAACCAACCAATCCAACAAAAAACCCACATTTTATACTATTGCTTGTCAAACTGCAGCCTGCAAATAATCACAGGAGGTGAAACATCATTTTTATGGTTACTGTGATTTTTGTAAGAAAGTTTGGGATTCATTGAGCAGAATTGCAACTTAATAGCAAGGCAGGAGGATAATTTTCACATCTGATGTCTTTTCTGTGTCACATATAAGTGACATTTATCTCACCCTTTACAATGATGTTACATATATACATGTATGTATGTACACACACATTATTTTACATCTTGAAAGTGGAGTAGAGGTAAAATGAATTCTCTACATATTTGGTAGATTATTGGATTATTTCCCATTTACAGCAAAGAATGATGAAGTGCAGAAGTTTTGACTTTTCTCCAAAGAAATTCAGTCATCTTCAATTCTTAAGTCCTGAGCAAAGTTTAGATTATTACTGCTCCTGGTTTAATAAAGCAGACAGCTACAAGTCTACATATTGTGAATTCTTTTGACTAATATATATATTGCTGAAGGACTTGAGGCTTTTTTATTTCATTCTCATCTGCTATATTTCCTTCTCTGTGGTACCAAGTTGTCACTTCTTGAAACATGTTATAACTTCCAGAAAAAAGGGAAAATAAAGAATGCAATGGTTTATTTCATTGTATAAGTTTTAGTAGCTATGTTGAATAATCAAGAAGTAGCTAGATTATATTCCTGGGGGGTCATTAATTTCATTTATTGACTCTAATGTGTCTCACACTTGGACAGTCTATTACAAAAGTTCTGTCTCTTTTTGCAGGAACCAATAATGCCTATGGATCCATCATCAGTGCATTCAGATAATGTAGAATCAGGTAAGGTCAATAATTTTTTTCTTTAAATTGCTGTAAGTTGCTGAAAAGTGAACTTTGAAGTAAAATTATTTTTTAAACCCTTCTTTAGTTTTTCATGGAATAAGAAAAGTAAGACAGTTTCTTAAAGCTAAGGGGAACATAAATATAAAAATTTCAGTTTTCCATATGTTACCAGCTTGAGAAATTTGACTAAAAGAGAAAGAATTTAGGCTGTCAGTTTCATTTTTCCATCAGTAATCTGAGTACTTTAAATGCCCTGATCAAGGAAACAAACAAAACCCTTACCAGCATTAGCAGAGTTTCTGCTGGAGTGAAGGCCAAACGTTTATTCTTGTGACAGTCAGAGTGATGGTCTTCATGCAGACCCATCAGTTTTGAATACTTGCAATAGATGCATTTAAACTGTGTTATCTCTGAGTGTAGAAATTTTAAGGCAGAAGAAACTGTTGTCTCCTCAGTCTAATAATTTTCCTTGCACCTCCAGTGATTCCCTACAATCCCTCGAGTCATGAGAGCTTGGACCATGTTGGTGAAGAAAAAGAGGTAAAATCTATTAAAATATGTTGTGTTAACTCTGTGCATAAACCACAGAATACCTGAAGCTGGAAGGAACTGGAGGATCACTGGAGATCTTAAAGCCTGCATGTCTCAGTTTCAAGGTTTTAGTAATTTAATTTGTCACAGACTGAAAATTAGCACAAAGGCACATTTGGGTTGCTCCTGAGACACGTGCATGTATGGCTTGCACGCTGCTTTATTTTGAACCTTGAGTTGAAATGTGCTCTGATTTAGAAAGTGTTCCAAATTCTCCCACTTTGATTTGTTTCTTATCTGCCAAGTCTCCTTTGCCTCCTTCCTTTTCCTTCACATTCCTTTCCAGGACAGCACAGTTTTAAGATAACAAGTGTTAATTGAATTGCTCCTTTATAAGAATTTTGCTGTTCTGTTGGAAATGCTGACTTTTGCAGTTGCTCACAGTGGCAAGGCTGCTTCCTCATTTCAGTGTGTTTTTATCCACAGGCAATGAGCATCAGGGAAAGTGGCAAAGCTTCCTCCAGCCTGGGCCTTCAGGACTTTGATCTGCTGCGAGTCATTGGCAGGGGCAGCTACGCCAAGGTGCTGCTGGTTCGCCTGAAGAAAACCGAGCGCATTTACGCCATGAAGGTGGTGAAGAAAGAGCTCGTCAACGATGATGAGGTGGGCAGGCTGTTCTCAGGACGTGGGGCAGCTCTTCCAGACACGGGGTGGGAGCCAAGCTCTGGGCTGAAGCACTCACTGAGAATTATACATGTGGTTTTTTGTACTGCTCTGGAGGAGTTCACAGGGCAGGTCAGGGGGTGGAGTCTGATTTTCGTGTGTTCACGTCTGGTTTTTTGTCACAAAGGAATCTCACAATCTTATTTTAATTGCTTTTTAAATCAGACACCCATCTTAACAATTTTTGCATGGTGATCAGTGAAAACTTATCAGAAATTGCACTATTAAACTGCTACAAGCTCTTGTTACTGAGCATTTCCCTTGGGTTGCTTTAGGCTACTATGAAAAGATTGGAGTGACTGTGGCCTGCTGTCCAAGAGCTTTTGCATTTATTTCTCAGTCTACCACTGATTCCTTCTGCATTTCTTGGTGCTACTTTACATTTGCCTGCACCAGTTTATCTTTTATAGATGGGTGTTTAATTCCCAAGTGTGGTTACACAATGAGGCTAAAAGTAGAGGACATCTGGGAAAAAAAAGTGTGCTGTAATATATTACTTCACATTTCAGAACTATAGAATATTTAATTTCTTAAAAGTAAAACAAGAACAGCAAAGCCCTTGAATGTCTTTCTGCTAATTGTCATTAATACTTGAACTAAGGAGTGCAACAATCCTTTTCTGAATGTCATTTTTCTTCAATAAATAGGATATTGATTGGGTTCAGACAGAGAAACACGTCTTTGAACAGGCCTCAAATCATCCCTTTCTGGTTGGACTACACTCTTGCTTCCAGACAGAAAGCAGGTAAAGAACATAAAATAATAAGAAAATAGTCTTACTAAAAATATTTCATCCTGTTAGGCACTTCAGAGGCCTGTTTAAAGCATAAAATGTTAGGTGGCAAAGTTAATGTTTTGTAAATCATTGTGGCTTTTTATGAGCAAAATGCAGTGTTCATCTATGGTTTTCAGATGGGGAAGGTGCAAAAGAATGTAAAGTACTGGTAGGTGTGATGGGAAGGATTCTGGGCAGGAAGAGAAGTGCAGATAGCAGGAAAAAATGGCTTGAGAATAGGAGGTAGAAGAGAATGTAGAATGGGAGGACAAAAAGGCTTGGGAAGAAGAAACTCAGAAGTACAGAGAACAAGGAATAATTGTCTCAAACTTGCCTGAATTTTCTGAAGATGAATGTCTGAGCAAGACTCAGAAAATAGAATCTGAATTTTTAAAAGGAAAACAGAGTAAGAGAGATTAAAAATATTATTTTCCTATTCTATACAATAATAGCTTTAAGCACATATAAAATGCAGCTATTATATAAGGTGACAAGCTAGTGGAGGAAATTGAGAAGAAAGTATTTGTAATACTGATAGTATTAACCACAAACAAAGGAGATTAAAAGGATCAGGAAGGAAAATTAGATTTTTAATTAAAGAAAACTGATGTNCAAAATGCAGCTATTATATATTTAAACAATATCCTTGGTGTTTTGAAAAGGTGACAAGCTAGTGGAGGAAAGTGAGAAGAAAGTATTTGTAATACTGATAGTATTAACCACAAACAAAGGAGATTAAAGGGATCAGGAAGGAAAATTAGATTTTTAATTAAAGAAAACTGATGTGTTTCTAGTCATGAATGTAGTAATGACAAGCAGTAGCTGTAATGGATGAGGAATACAGAAAATATTGCTTTCTTTACCAATAAAGGAATTATGTAGAGAAAATTTGTATACTTGATTTTTAACTTTGGGAATTTATTCAGAGGAAGGGAATATGGTGAAACCAGCCATGTCACCAGAGAGATGGGAGCAGTGGAATGGGCATTGTTCTGTAACAGACCTGTAACATCTCACACCTTTCAGCCATGCACACAATCATCTGTGGCAATCCTGTGTGTTCCAGGTTGTTCTTTGTTATAGAGTATGTCAATGGAGGAGACCTGATGTTCCATATGCAGAGGCAGAGGAAGCTGCCAGAGGAACATGCCAGGTGTGTCTCATTCCAGATTTCTTGCATCCAAACAGTGGTTTTCTGACACAGTGCAGGGATTATGAGGATGAGCCAGCAAATCCTCTCCAGATGTTCAGGATTTAAGAAACATGAAACTGCATCCTCATTGTGGTGCTGCAAGCCACCCTGTTTTTGTTTCAAGCAAGAACTGTAGTAAGAAGCATTTAGATGTTGTTTGCATTGGCATTGCTCTACTGACTTCAGGCTGATGCTTTTTTCTAGGCAAACAGTTTTGTGGTATTTTTTTAATGTCTAATGATATCAGTGTGTGTCTCATACAACCACTACCAGCTGTCCAGGCACATGCTGAGTTCCTGGTGCATATGCTTAATCTCAGATGGTGAGATAAAAGGGATGATTGCAGCAGACATTAATATTAACTAAAAACAAATTTTGAAGTGGATAGAAACATTTGTATGATTATGAGCAACTTGCCATTTCTCTGTGAAAAGAATAATAGAATACTTGGGATTATGTATAGAAAATACCATACTACCAAGACTGTGATATTGTGGTTTGGGTTTTGATTACCTAAGTAATCAATATTTCTTTCTACACTAGGTTTTATTCTGCTGAAATCAGTCTAGCATTGAACTATTTACATGAGCGAGGGATAATCTACAGGGATTTAAAACTGGATAATGTGCTGCTAGATTCTGAAGGACATATTAAACTCACAGATTATGGCATGTGCAAGGTAAGCTCTAGCTTCTTGCTAATCAGAAAAATCAACAATCAAAAAATTATTATGAATTAAAAGATGCAGAGACTTAAAAAAGTGAAATTTCAAGGTATCTATTTGTACACAGTGCTCAGAGGTTGGATACTCATTTCACTTCCACATGTGGAGAAAAGGCAGATGCCAGAGTGCACAGACTACACTTCTCTGTGCTGTTTATGTTTTTATAAAGCTGCTGGATCAACTTGTCTGGGAGGGGTTGGCTGAAACAGTCAGGATGGGGTGATTTCAAAAGAGGCTGAAATTATCAGTCACTTGCTCCTGTTTGGATTCTGTGCCACTGCCCATTTCCCCTGGGAAAACTTGTCACTACAAAGACATTGGAGCACAGATTTGACTTTGCCATGGAATTGCCATTGTGCTGGTTATTCAAGACTAAAATTAATTCAAAATGAAGCTCTTAACAGAGGAGTGTGGGATCTTCAGTTTACTGTAAAGCATTTGCTTCCCTTCTTTTCTTAAAGGAGGGTCTGAGGCCTGGTGACACAACCAGCACGTTCTGTGGGACTCCAAACTATATTGCACCTGAAATTCTCCGGGGAGAGGATTATGGTAAATGGAATTTTTCATTACTATTTTATAACTTTCACCTTGTCTCCTCTTACTGGAGTTGTTTAGCAGTAGAAAGTAAAAATCCCCATTAGACACATGATCAGTCTTAATTCAACATCCTGTCTGAAAAAGTAAATGAAGCCCTCAAAGGAAGAGCAGAAAACATCACACAAAGTAAATAAGATACTCTGCCTTCCACATTTTAAGTTCTTTTGACCAGTCTTGAAGAATAGCTTGAGTCTTCCAAATTTATTATTGTTTTTAACTATTTTAGATACTACTAATGATATACCTGTAGTCTGGAGCTGTGTTTGGTTTTGGAGCTTTACTTCTGGCAGCAATGATAGATTAGATATAAATGCATTGCAAAGGGCCTAGATAGTAGATGTCGCTTTACTTATTTTTTTAATCTACCATCTTACTTCACTCAAATGTCTCTTTCAGACTGGCTTCAGATTTTGATTCCTTATCACAAGCTTTCTAAGCCAGCCAGACTGTATGAGCCCCAGCCTGGCTACTGGGTTTTCCTTTAGCAGTGAACAGTAGGGTAGATATGCTTTGCTCCATGAATGACTGACTTGCTGCTATTAAGAATCACATAGTTCCTCCTTGTCCTTATCTCCCATCCTGGATAATGCACTGTTGCTTAGTAATGACTAGGCTTAAATATTATCTAAAGCTTTGTTAAGGTCTTAACACCAACCTTTAAACTCTTTGCATTTCCTCTGTGCAGCATCTCCTGCTGTTGTGTACATAATGATCCACGTAACGTCTGGCACAGTCATTATCTCTCCTTTAGTCAGCTAATTGGAAACACTGGCAGTACTTGTATTTTTGAACTTATTCTTTCTTCTCTGTCTGTTTTTAGCCCCAGAAGTGATGGTATTTTAGTTGTGAAATGTCTCCAGTGGTGTTTTCTCTCTTAAATTGTAGGCTTCAGTGTGGACTGGTGGGCCCTTGGTGTGCTGATGTTTGAGATGATGGCGGGCCGGTCACCGTTCGACATCGTGGGCAGTTCTGACAACCCTGATCAGAACACAGAGGATTATCTCTTCCAAGGTGAGCACCATGAGTGTTCTACACTGCAGTGCTTTGCTCCTACTTAACCTTTAAAGCAGCTTCAAACGTGCAGAAGCTGATAGGAACCTTTTTTTCTTGCAGTCATTTTGGA
The DNA here is from genome assembly GCA_013398175.1 of Climacteris rufus. Classification (NCBI taxonomy): domain Eukaryota; kingdom Metazoa; phylum Chordata; class Aves; order Passeriformes; family Climacteridae; genus Climacteris; species Climacteris rufus. The sequence goes on from VZRZ01003282.1 coordinate 459,943, forward strand.
AAAACAGATCCGAATTCCCCGATCCCTCTCTGTTAAAGCAGCAGGTGTTCTAAAGAGTTTCCTTAACAAGGTAAGAGCTGATGTACCTTATCTGCCATATACAGAAACAGGGTAAAAAAGGTGTGAGCCTAAAGTAGAATTCCTGTGGCACTGGGGGACTTATTTTAGACATTTTTCAAAAAATCTGAAGCTCCAGGTTCTCAGGCTGGGGTTGTGATTAAATTTCAAAGTGAAAGGCATAGAAATGCTCCAAGTGATTTCTTTAACATGGGGAATTGAATAAACTTATCAGATTTATTTTGGTTCTGAGAGAAGCAGCTTAACAAATCACTTGGGCAGCTTCAGATGACTTCATGGAGGGAGATGCAGAGGCAGGATGTGCTTGCTGGGAGCTCTCTAACCTGAGAGTCAGAAGGTGCACATGTGGATGAGTCCAATCACACACTGGCCTTTAGTGAGTGTTATGTGAGTGGGAAGAAAGAGGTACAGGAGAAACCAGATTTGGTTAGATTATTCTGAGAAAGTAACACTGTTCACTGCACACCATTACAACTCCCTGGTAGTGTGTGCATGTGTGTACAGGGAGATGGAATTATCTTGTTAAAATAACCTTATTTCCATAGTATTTACCAGTAAGTGCAGTTACTGCCCCAATGTGATTGGGGGGAAGGAATCAAATTCATTAGTAATCTAACCAAGCCTGCTCTGAAACCTATGATATGTTTAAACAGGTCTGAATAAAAATGAAGAAAAGCAGCATGGTTGTTTATATAAAATTCAGTTAAGAGTTTCCATATATTCCTGCCTATTTCAGAGGGCAAATTGGAGTAGTTTCCAAAATAAATAATGCTACCTTGGTTCTTCAGTGTCCCTCATAACTCTGCTGTTTCATTTCTCATGGGAGTTGGATATTTACATTTGATTCATGTGTAGGCCATGGCATCCATTTGGAAATCTTTTCTTCCTTGCACAGGATCCAAAGGAGCGTTTGGGCTGCCACCCTCAGACGGGGTTTGCAGATATCCAGGGCCATCCCTTTTTCCGCAACGTTGACTGGGATCTGGTATGGCACTGCCCACTGGCTGGGCTGCTTTTCCTTGCACACAGTGATGGCTTGGCCAAGTTGTTTTGAGCATAAGAGATGACCTTAAGCTCAAAAACCTTAAGCCCTTAATTTATGTTGTACTATAATTGCAATGCAGAATCTTTTATCCCTTTTACACCCAGTAAGTACAGTAGATTAATAGAATGACTGTAGAAAGTGTAAAAAATAAACTTGATAGTAATTTCCAGCCTTGTTTAAAAATAATTCAGTAGGTTGTATTCTCAGTGTCACTAAGTGCATTTATTCTTAGATGGAGCAAAAGCAAGTGGTGCCTCCATTTAAACCAAATATATCTGGAGAATTTGGTCTGGATAACTTTGATTCCCAATTCACCAATGAACCTGTGCAGCTCACTCCAGATGATGAGTAAGTAATGTAGAATTTAAGAAGTTCAGATAAGAGAAAATGCTTTGTCTGGCTTGTTTGGGTGTTTTAAATTGTTAGTAGTCAGGTGAGATTATCCTGGCTGAAAGCCTTGATAAAATGCATGATAATGTGCTTGATTTTGGTAGTGGATTTGTGGTTCCTTACTGTGGAGAGGTCCCAATTTGGGATGAGGAGAGAAGGCCCTTTTTAGTTTGATTCAGCTGCTGCTGTTCACATTTTAGGTATTTTGTAGGGTTTTATATAACTTTCATGTAGTATGTAAACACACAGTGAATATTAAATGTTACCTGTGCACCTTACTCAGGTCTGAAGTACAACCTTTTTCTTCATCCCTTTCTAAATGCAGAATGTACAAATAAAGTTTAGAAAAATTGCTGATGCAGGTGCAGCATCTACCACATCCTAAAGTTTTCAGGTTTTTACAAAACTCACTGTTTAGGAAAAAAAAATTTTAAAACAGCAAACCTTGCAGACTTCTTTGTGGGAGAGTGAGTGCAGGCCAGTCACTGCTGTTGAGGGGTTTTTTCTTTTGCTACTGTTATTTGTGTTAAAAAAACCCAGTGGTAACTGTGGGTAGAGAGGGACAAAAGAGGGGAGGGAAATGTTCTCAATTGCAGTCTGCTGTACAGGTTTAAATTCTAAGTCAGACTATCACTTAATATTGTTCTCATTGCTGAACTAATGATTGTTTTTTAATCCTAACAGTGATATTGTGAAGAAAATTGACCAGTCTGAATTTGAAGGCTTTGAATACATAAATCCTCTTCTGATGTCAGCTGAGGAATGTGTCTGAATTCTCCATTTCTGAACTGTGCCAATTGTTACTCCATTTGTTTCTGCATGGATAAACATCTCTCCATTTGGATGCACTTGCATAAAATGAGTAACTCAACATCCTGCCCTTGCCACTTAGTGTGAATTACTCACTAATTTTCTTTTTGTATTAGTTGTCATCCAGGGCAGTTGTTCCACTGAACCTTCAGCTGCCAGATTTAAAACGTTAAACTTTCCAACAGTTTTGCCAAACTTGAATTTTATTACAAGAATTTGTCTGTGGGGCTCCTGACTGATCAAAGGGTCTGGCTCTGTAGTTTGCCAGTACAGTGTTCTGAGCAAGGAGGGGTTTTCAGTGCTTAGTGAATACAAATTGCATCAGATGATGTCATAAATTATCATTCAAGGATTTCAGATTTTTCAGCAAGATGAGTAAGAACTTAGCATTTCTGTAGATCTGAATCTCTTCTCTCTAAACATCTGATTTCCCTATTCTAGACATAGAAGTTAGAGCTATGTTGGTGCCCTTCAGATTGAAATGACAGCAACGAGAGCAGATATTTACACTGAATAGGTCAAGAATGGCTGCTTTCCTGGGGAGTATTGATCCTATCCTAAAGGAGACAATGAACTCCCTACTAGAATTGGTAGACTTTGCTCCTAAATTCCCACTAGGACTTGTACACTGATACAGAGAGTGCCTTTCTGGCCTGGCCCTTTCAGCAAGGGTCGGACGTGGCATCAAGTGTCAGTTTAATTAAAGAATTCCATTAACACTTTGAGAAGTTAAAATCTGCACAGCATAATTGAGCAGCAATGGGCAGCTAATACTGAACCTCAGACTATTTATTGCTTTTATACTTGCTGTCTTAACTGCATCAGAACTGCACACGGTACAGCCACAGCCTGGAGAAGGGCATTGGTTCCTTTCTTATCTTACTGCCACACTGCTGGGAATGAGTTCCACTTTGCCAGTGGAAAAAGCATATCTAGAAAACATAGGTGCTGTCCACAATGACTCCCTTAACTTCTGCCCTTAGAGATGGTGATCTGTACTCACAATCAAACCTGAAATGTTGGTAGCAGGCTCAAGGAAAGCAATTGAAAGAATGGTTCAAGCTAGGACTAGGAAGGAGGTGTGTTTCTTACATCAAATGTTAGTAAGCAGTGTATTATACAGCACAGATAATTCTTATTTTTGATGTAAAAGCAATAATTATGAATGTGTTGGGCTGAAGAAATGCCAAATGTACCACTTTTCTTTAAATTATTTTGGGGAAAAGGGATTAAGAGACACTGAAGAAAGGAATCTGTGTTCTGTAAGAGCCATAAGACAAGCTGAGTGTCACTGAAAGCATATCTGAGTATCTGTAAGCACAAGCTGGCAAACATTACCTGAAGCTTTTAGTAGACTTCTGCTTGGCCAGTGTCTTTCCTTGAAAATCCTTGTATAGCAACACTAATTTCATAGCACAAAAGTTTCCAGTGTATGTCTGTTCACTTCCATGTTAGCTGCAAGCAGAGAGATTGCACAAATACACACTGGTGTCGTGGTGTGACATTTAGTTCATGTTTTTCTTTGCAACATGAATAGGAAACTCTTTACAAATTTTGCTGAGTTTTCAAAACTGGGAACTGATTTGAGGGGCTTCAGTTTCAGGGAAGAATTGAACATCCTCTCTGTTAAAAGGTTTCCTCAAATTCAAGTTGTGTCTTTTCAAATGTAAAATATCAGAGTGAACTTTCCTTTAAAGAGCAGCTAATAACTTCAGCACGTTTAGTTTGTGTCAAGTGAACTGCTTCTGTGCAGTTTAAAGTGGTGATTGTTTGGCCTCTGACTCCTGCACCCACATGATCAGTTTAGACATCAGGGCCTAACTGATACTAAACCTGGAAATCATTTAAAGCAGACAAGAAGAGCCTTGTCTCTACAGTGGCTTCATTTCCTACGAGGTATTAAGGAAAATGGCTTTATGTAAGGAAGGGCATTTCTGCCATTCATCACAGAAGAATAAAGCAAAAGTTACTTTTTTTTATTGATAATATCACAGGGGAAAATACTTTTTCTATTTACATATCTAACCATTGAGAATGTTGCAAAGTGACAAATATCTTAAATTACTGTAAATCCATTTTAAAACTTTAATTTTCTCCAAAGTGCCATGATATTAACTGTTGTTTTTCATTGTTAAGCTTACAGCAACTGTCATAAATATTCAGAAGGGACATTGGGTGTAAACAGTCCAGTGCAGCAGGCTTTGTTTTTTGGAGAACGTGTCTGCATCAGAAGCATGATGTATTTATGTGGAGTAACCTCCTTTTTGTATGCAAGTTGGATTCCTATGGGTGCTCTGCTAGTTAATATTGTCCCTGTTTTCCTGTTTCATATGGAATATGGTCTCGAACGTTGTTGTGTAATCATTCCCTTTATATGTGCACACTTTTTACTTTAAATAAAACATTTATATTAGACCTCTGTGTGTTAAAATCTCAGACAAATACTGTGAAATGCTGGGCTTTGCTTGGGATCATTGTGTGACCCTTTTAACTATCCTGTGGCAGCCTTGTTCTGATCTTGTTATTTCTCGTAGAAAATGGCACTGGGATAAAGCACAGCAACCCAGGAAATGCCTTTCTCACCCTGCATTTACCAAATGTGTCTGAGAAGGCAGGTCCCTTTGCAGTGTCATTCCCCAGCCTTATGCTCACCATGTCCTTTGGAGAAAAGCCATCCTTGTAGGTTCTTTCTTTCCTTCCAACGCCAGGCCTGAGATAAAAGCAGTGAGGCATCAGTCCTCTGAGCAGAGACAGAAATCTTCAAGGAAAATACAAAATGCAACTGCAGCTTGCTCGTCCAAGGGCCTCTTTCAGCTGGAACTTGGACAACGTCATCTCAGCTGCCAGAGCTGGGATTTGGAGTTCAGAGCAACGCTCTCTCTGCTGCCCTTACTTCTGCATGATTTATTTCTTTGTTTCTTCAACTCCTCCCCTGCATTCTCAGATTTCTGACACAGAGGGTGAGAGCACTTACCTCATGATAGGCTGCCACAGATGCAGCAGTTTCATATCTGTATTTCAGTATTTCGAAGAGGTTTTGTCTGTTGGCAGGAGCGTGTGGCGGCAGCGCTGGCGAGCGCTGCAGATGGCTGCGTCTCCCCCGCGCTTCGCCTCCCCCCGCTCGCTGCCTGGCTCTGTTCACTTGGTGCCCAGCTGCTCTCGCCTCAGTCTGAGCAATTGTTTATGCTCAGGCACTCTATGAAAGAAGCTAATAGCTGGCATCATCTATATATACACTTGATAAGTGCTAGGCATGCGTCCTCCCTTCGGTTAAGCAAGAGAAGCATCGGAAACTGGCCACGGAATAATGATGATTTCATGGGAAAAGGGAGCTGGGGATTGGATCCCTTTTGAGAAAAAAGGGGATTTTGCCATATCTTGTATTTTTTTGCAAAGAGTTCCCTGTGGGTTTATATTAAGATTTTTTTTTCTGTCCTGCTTATGATAAAGGGATCTGGACTGCATACTTGAAAGGTGGACTCTTAGCATCTAATTACCAATAATTAAAGGCAGAGCAGCATCTACCTCCCTGTTCAGCTGCTGTGGGAGGTGGCTTTTTCAGGAATAAATAGAAGCAGGGGTCACTTGTGTTCACATTTGACTTCTAAACATGAACAAAGTGTCTGGGCTTATGCCCCTCTTACACCAGGGTGGCACTAAGGAATAGTTGGAGTTCTTCAGGAGCTGTAGTGTTCTGTACACTGTCCCCACTGTGACTTGTCCTATAGAATGTGGTGTCTGCCACAATCTATCAACTTTTTATGCTTAAAACACAACCTGTAATAAGGCATCTAATACAGTATCTAGGTGTATCTATCTTGGTGTTAGCTAATCTGGCATAGGAGGTTTCACAAGAGTGATACAATGTACTATTTTTTTTCTTTAAAAAGCACAATATAATATCTTCAGAGAAGAAAATGCACCATTTTTGTTCAAAGTTAAATTGTGCTCTTTAGCATCTTCAGGGACTGTGTATCTGGGAAGTTTGTGAGCTTCCCCAGAGCCTCAGTGCTTCTTGAAAATTCAGACACATTATTAATCAAAGAAAGATTCCTCCTGTGCTGATAGTGCATTTTATTACTGCTTGAAAGGTCTCTGACATTTTATTTGCACAATGTCTTCAGAACTGCTTTTCACAGTCCACAGTAAAAGTTGTAGGCAGAGTTAACATCTTTTTTTAGATAATCCTCTACCTACAAACTTTGTCTTCCATTGCCTGATTATTGTAGCTCTATAGCAACACTATCATTACAGCACAATAGTTACCACAATTTGCAACCTGAAATGGAACATTTCTGCAGCAGAACCTGAAAAAAAAAAAAACAAAAACAAAAAAAAACCCCAACAAATCAAACAATGCCACTGAATCCTAAGCTACCATGACATCAGTAGGTCTAATAAAAGATGGAATATCTGCCTACATACATTGCCTTCCTCACAGACATGGATCAGTCCAGCTCTGATGTCAGACATCTTGCATTTTCTTCAGAAAATTTAAAAGGGATTATGACATAGTGCATTTCACTGATTGGTATTTGAGGAGTTTTTTTTTTTCTTAATCAGGTCCTAGAGTCCAAGAGGCTGAAGCAGACAGGAATGTCTAGAATGTCTAGACAATCCCCTCACAGGTCCGTGTCTTTCAGAATCAGCTCCAAAAGCTGGTAGATTCAGAAATCTTGTTTTATTCTGCCATATTGTTGTGTCTTTTGAGCAGATCTTGTATCTGCTTAATAAATAAGTACGGAGTGTTAACATTCTTAACAAAGTGTTTGTTTTTTCATAAGACCCTGATGGTTGGAAGGGACCTTAAAGATCACCCAGATGCAAAGGCATTGTAGATATTGTCATAGATATTGCAGCTGAGGTGGTGGTGTAAGCGCGAGTTAAGAGGTGACTCTGAAGCAGCTTTGCAGTGATGCTCAAGGGCCTCTCCATCAGTGACCCCGACCAGCCTGCAGGAAACCTGAGCATATCGAAGGTGCGAAGTCAAGGATTAAAGCACCAAACCCTCTCTCAGCCGAGCGGCAGCAGTGCAGGGTTTGTCGCCGTGCCATAATCCTCCCGGGACGGCTTTAGGGAACAGCGCGGGAGGGACGGCGCTGGCCGCGGGCAGCGCTGCCCGGTGCTAAGCGGTGCCTGGCGGTTGTACAACTGCCCCATTTTCGTGTGCTGTGCTTTTGTACTCGCATCGAAATATGTAACTGTGTGGGATGAAAGGAAACGGCAAATTGGATTGTGCCGTAATCCCAGCTGAAGCGCTGTCTTCACTAAGACGTAAACTGAAAAGCTTTGAGCTTCTTGCAGGCAGAAGAAACTTGTAATACATGAACGAGTTGTACAGCGACTAAGCAGTCCCTGAAGAGCATCTTCCCCGCCTCTCCGCGGTTTGATCATTCCGCTTCCCAAAACATCTCCTGCGCTTCAGCATCTCCCGTGAGCCCGCGGCTGAGGGAGCAGTCTGTGACACCGCCTCGGGGACGGGCACCATCGCGCTCAGCCGCCGTCCCCACGTCTGCCCGCCCCAGCAGGGGGTGTCAGAGCAGAGCCCTCCCTTGAGGGACCCTCGCTGGGGGACAGTCACTGAGGGACCCTCGCTGGGGGACAGTCACTGAGGGCCCCTCGCTGAGGGACCCTCGCTGGGGGACAGTCACTGAGGGAC